>CM060879.1:18379727-18404727 GCA_030737845.1 Acorus calamus | reverse complement strand
GTTCCTTTTTTTTTGTGTCTGTAAAGGTAAAGAATTCTTTGCAATTCTGTTTTTATCATTACAACTTCTCTTATGGCCTTGAATCTGTCATTACATGCAACTATCTCCACTATATAAAGAAGGAAAATCAAATATGCACGTAACTACGTACTAGAAACAAAAAAGGCATTCGTCATATGCATTGTCCGGAGCGATGATTTTTATTGGCTGTAGTAAAAGAAAGATACTTCATGATGGCCAAAATATGAAGATTGTATCCTTGCCTTGGGTCATATATATTTTGTGGTTCGATGCTGTTTATGTAGGTCTATATTAATAATATTTAACTCTATTATCTTTTTTGATTTTTCTGCAAAGAGGGGTTATTCACAGATAATTGAATAATTAGCTCAGGTTTATTTTTTAAATTCCTATAAAAAAACTAAATTTTTTTGGGCAAGTACAATAGTCACTCTTCTTATGATCTGCTGTCTTTTGATATACGTGGACACTGGGAAGTGGTTTTCTGTATTCGCCAAATCCATTATTCCAACAGATATTGGGAACAATCATACAATATGGAAGAGAGAAGATATATCTCCTCTTACATTACAGCTCATCGCCCCTTCTGCAAGTTTACGAGCTCTCTAAATTCTAAAAAATTAAGTCCTTGTCCAATAGAAAACTTCCCACCTCTACCTAAACTCCAGAGGCACTCAAAATGTTGGTTATGTGAACGAGCATTAGGAAATGAACTGCTTATTTTGGGAATATTTAGGCAATATGGATGTATCTGCTTTTTTCTCTTTGGGTATAAATGTGCACATCTGATCAGATGGACCTTAACTTTGAAAACCAAACTTTATGCGAGTTTTACACAGATCAGTATGGAGTAATGTAAAAAATCCTTCCTGATCTGATTTGTTGGGTTTTTGCAGGAAGGAAATCTTATGGCAAAATATGGCTTATGTCCTCGTACATTGAAAGGTGAATTGTTCAGTATCTTGTCTGAACATGGAAGCAAGGGGTTGCACGTGTCTGAGTTGGCCAAGTTTCCTCAGGTGAATTTCTTAGCATTTCTTAGTGGCATGTATTTTATTTTATTTTTATGCTGAGATTAGAACAGTTCAGAGTTTGATTGTGGTTTTGTTTTCAGATTGTTGAATTGGACCTTCCCAACACTAAAGATGAGTTGGAAGATCTTATATGTTCAACTCTTTCAAGTGATATCACTTTGTTTGAGAAGATCTCCTCCTCTGCATATAGATTGCGTGTGAATCCTCTAATGAAAAAAGGCATGGGTGTCTCTCAGTCAGACACTGATGATTCAGGAAGCGTGGATGATGACTTTGAGGATGTCAGCACAAGCAGCAGCAGCAGTGATGATTCTGATTTGGATTCATCTATGTGTGAACAAGCCATTGTTAGGTATAAATCTCCTCACAAAAGAAAACGAAACAAGCTGGTTGAATACACAGAAATAGACGAGAGTCATCCAGGGGAAGCATGGGTGGTAGGTTTGATGGAAGGTGAATATTCAAACCTCAGCACCGAAGAAAAGTTGAGTGCATTGGCTGCTCTGGTTGATCTCACTGGTGCTGGATCCAGTTTAAGAAAAGAGGTAATTTATTTTTATCATCTTCTACTTTCTGTTGTTTGGCTACCTATGCGGGTTTGTTCAGCGGACAGCTAGAATTGCTGAAATTGTCAATGGAAATTAATATTTTTGCTCACATATTGAGGTGTCCTTGTAGTTTCATGCATATTATATTATCTATTCATTTTCATTAAAAAGTTACTAATTTTTTTTGACAATAATAATTATAATTAGAATAACATTAACAATAATAATAACAATAATAACATTAAGCTTTATGATAACAAAAATATGAATATAATTAACAATAACAGTAAGAATAATAATTAACAATAACAATTATTGTTGTTGTTCTTATTGTTGTTATTATTCTTATTGTTGTTGTTATTATTATCTTTAATAATAAAAATGGCAATAATAACAACAACAACAATAAGAAAGAGGATAGGAACCATTATATTAATAAAATAATGCCCCTTTAACGATGGAGATGAGAGACCTCTAAAGAAAAACAAACAATAAGCAAACAAATGGTTAAAAGAAGACATCAAATCATCAACACAAGGGGAGAACCCCTCTGACTAGTCACAACCCAAACAGTAAACTGAGTTCATATCCACCCTTTTATCATGAAGCCTGCTGAAGCTTCCTCCCCAAGGACCTTGACCCATCCTCAAAGAGATGCCATGATTGCAACCTAAATATTTGACATTATCACATATAAAAAGTGCACTGCTTTTATTCATTCTGAAATATCAATTTCCTAGTGTTGGCAAATGTTGAAACATCTGTTGAAGTGTGGTGCATTTAGTAATGGCTGTGCCCGCTGCTCAGATTGGAATCAGGTATTGGTTTCGGTGTGTTGGAGTTTATGGTGCTATTTACTCTATTGACTGACTATTGTCTTATCAATTTGAATTCTAAATCTGTTTTTGGGATTTGGAGGTTCATTTTATTGTATTGTTTAAATTGTTTTAGTTAAACTAGTGAGGATAATAGTGTAGTATTTAAACTTGTTTGTGTTTTTCTTGATCGATATAAATAAATTTGTTTAGGATCCAGCAAGAGCCCTGTCAACAAACATGCCGAATATCCAGCAACAAAGATCGGGTGCAAAAATAAAGAAAGCATCAGCGAACTCAAGTACACTGCCCCCTTCATACTGGGGACATATGCAATCATCTACAGGCACAGGGAATGCTGAAAGGACAGTGGAAATGATGTCTGGCGTGCATCCATTGCAGTCCATATTTTTGGGATCTGATCGTAGGTACAATAGTTATTGGATTTTTCTTGGTCCTTGTATTGTGAACGAGCCGGGACATAGGAGGGTCTACTTTGAGTCATCTGAGGATGGTCACTGGGAGGTTATCGACACCGAAGAAGTATGTAATCTTTCAGAAAATTATTCTATAAAGCAACTGTTTTACTCGAAACTCTAATAAATGGATTCACATTGCAGGCATTATGTTCACTACTATCAGTTCTAGATGGCCGAGGAGCGCGTGAAGCACAACTACTCGCATCATTGACGAAGCGAGAAGCTCTTCTCAGCCAAGCTATGTCTGAGAATAGGAAAAATGAAAGTGAAACTGGAATTAGACAAGCAAAAAGTTCTGATCCATCTGATATGGATGTCAACAATGGAAATGGGTCTTCACCTATTTCTGATTTAGATAATAATCTGAATCTCTCTGAAGGTACAAGTGATAGATCAGCCTCTTCTGGTGCCATTCTTCTTGAGCTTGGGAAGAATTATGAAGAAAAGAAACAGAAGTGGGATCGTTTGCAAGAATTCGATACATGGATTTGGAATTCTTTCTACAATAATCTTAATGCTGTAAGGTTCAGCAAAGTGTCTTATCTTGAATCGTTGACTCGTTGTCGTAGTTGCCATGATCTATACTGGAGGGATGAAAAGCATTGTAAATATGCCATACTACGTTTGAGCTGGATTTTGACCTTGAAGAAAAATATGTTGTACATGTAGCCACATGCAGAGAAATAGAAGGCACCAGCATGTTCCCCAGTCATAAAGTTCTCCCATCTCAGCTGCAAGCCCTTAAGGCAGCAATTCATGCTATTGAGGTACACTTTTATGTGGCTAGTCGGTATACAAGTCCCTTTTGCTTTAGATTTTGGGATTTTCTTATGTTTAAGTTTGAAGGTTAAACATAATTTCCATGTATGAATTAGAAATACTTTTCTTGCTTTATATTTAGATCTTAAAACAAATTATATGGCTGGTGAATCTGAACTGTTTACCTACCTGTTGTGGAACATGTAATGTTATCGTATGTTATTGCATCCACCGTTCATTCAGGTGGTCATTATAGGCAAAGTTTGGGTTCTAAATGCTAATTTAAGTTCATACATCTGCAGTCAGTTCTGCCTGAAGAGGCTTGTGGTCGCACGTGGACAGTTCTGCTCGCAAGCTTTGGGGCAAACGGCTTCGACGAACATCATCTGTTCCAGAGCTTCTGCAGGTTTGTTTATTAAAAGATGAGGATTATCCTTTATTCAAGTATTCTATTTTCTTTTTTGAGGAGAATTCAAGTATTCTATACTAAAAGCTCATATAAGATCTGACATGATTCTATTGGTGTTTAAATATATGTGCAGGTTCTAACTGATCTTGTTGGTGCCATTAGTGAGGATTGGTTGAGTCAATGTGGTTTTTCGCTGGGTTCTAATACATTTTTAGATGAGATCCTCGTATTTTTCCAGACAATGCCGCAGACAACTTCTGCTTTTGCGCTTTGGATGGTCAAACTAGATACCGTAATTGGTCCCTATTTAGAAAGATTACGATCTGAAAAGTCATTGAAATGCAGACCTCAAGTGAAGCGTAAGTGTTTTTTCTACTTCTCGAATGTGATTATCACATGAAATCAAATTATAAGCAGTTTGGGCATGCATATTAAAATGAAAAACTAAAATTTGTGGTTGGCTTTTGATAAACTAAGATGTCAAGTGATCTTAGTTAAATTGAATCATTCATGTTTAGTCTTACGGTCATAATGAATTGTAGTTCATTCAAATCACAGTTCATTCAAATTTTAATAAATTTTTGGTGAGACTGGACCCTAATTTTTGGATTCTCCTCCCTCTGTGGGGCTGGTGGATTTCAGCTCGTTTGTCTAATATAAGGGATAGAGTCACCATTGTGGACTGAATGTACTTCATAAAACATCGTCAAAGTCCTTAAATATGATGATCTCTTTCTCATAGGATCTTTTAATTTTTATATGATATAACAAGGCTGTTTAAAAATGCTCTCTGAGATTTTTTCCCCTCCATTTGCATCCCTATTCAATAATTTGGCTGCCTGATATGAAGGTATTGAACAACTATAGGGAGGGAAAAATCCATATGGTTGCTCACTTGGAAGTTCTGAGACACTCTCTTTAGTTCATAGGACCATAATTCATTCATGTTACTTTCTTTAATATTGTTTATGTTTGTTCCTCGATGGCTATATGTCATTGGTGTGCTGTTTAGGATATTTATAAAATGTAAGCACTGGAAATTGAACCCAAGTCCTCATGATTGTAAATTCATTGTCAACCATTAAACTATGGGTCCAACCCTGGATATTTCTTATTTTGTTTGTCCAAGAACTAAGTTTTAGTTCTTACCTTACTGTTGTTCATTGGTTGCAAAATTTGACTGAGCCAGCTGATATTTTGGATCACAAACAAGTTAAGTTTTGAGAAGGAATCAATTTTTTTTTGTGAATAGGAGGCTTTTATTTTATCAAATTTTAGTGATTTTGGAATTTACATCCTATAATCTCTCTCAACCATATTTTTAGAGTGGAATAAAGAGAACTTGCTTTTCCTATTTGAGTTATTGGGTTCTTGTTTATAAGAGAAGTTTTTGTTATACTTCAATTTCCAGATAGCTTATTATTTCCAAAAGAAGTTATGTGGCATCTTGCTTTAGAATTAAAGCTTTGCTCTAGGATGGTGTTGCCAGGCTTTGTTTGGATGTTCAAATTGGGTTTACTAGAATCGTAATCTTCAAATGATACTAGGCTACCACCAATTTTTAGAAGTTTCACATATACATATCTGCTTAAAACCGGAAAAGCTTCATATCCATACAACTTTTGACCATCCTTTTATTTTGTCAGTGCTTCCTTTTCTAATCTTTGGTTTGTTTTACTCATCGACAAATGTTTTTTTTTTGACGCTGAAGCTGCTCAGTTATAATCTTAAGTAGTGTTTGGCTAGCTTTTGGGAATTTTGCTTTTGCAGGAATCATTCCAAATCCAAACTCGTTTCCAAATGCCCACAGCGGCCCTAGCATCTGAAGAAAGTGAAAAAAATTTTCTTATAAAAAAACAGTTTTTCCAGGGATCTAACAAAATTATGCTTCCTGAAATGCTAATTTCAAAAGTCGCGCTCTTTCTCAAACTCGTTTACTGACATCTGTGATGTTTTTCAGGAAAGCGTGCGGTAAGCTGAGTGATTCAAAGAGAAAAGCTTCCCAATATTCTCTCTCAGCCCAATGTACATCAAAGTTAAGACTTGTAAATCCTGCTTTCGAGTCCGTCCTCTGGATGTATCTTGGTCAACGTGGACTCGCTCAGCCGCTTATTTTTCGCTTCTCTTTGCCATGGAGTGCTGCATCACTCTTCAATTTTGACCTCGGATTTTGGAAATGTGGTGATGATGGGGCTTTGTCTCAAAGCCCTGAGGAAAAGCAGCTACACCTAATGAGTACAATTTCCCTGATATGCAGGAGGAGAAAAAAAAAGTTTCATTCAGTGTTATAGTGATCGGTTCGAATGAACTGATTTCTTCTTCACAGACTGAAAAAAAAACTGGTCTACATTGTCATGCAAATAAAGAGCCGATAATTCTTGTTTACACATGAGAGTCATTCAGAGCTGCATTTCTTTGGTAGACAATCACAGTTGCAAGTTTTCATGTGTTGCACATTTCCCATCATTCACAGTTGGTGCTTTTTTTAATTGACTTAGTATTTTTGGTTTATCCTTTCTTGTGAAAAATCTTTGGTGTAATTTCAAGGGGGGTAGATTATCAGAGCTGGTGCTTCTTGTAATAAATTTTATTGTATAAATCAGGTGGGACATTGGGTTCATCCTTTAGGTTGCAATACAATTCATCCCCAACATTTTCCAGTGTCTTGGGTGGTGATACCCTCACAGTGATTTTTGCAGTCCTAACAAGTGTGCTATATATATTTTGTGAATGATGTCTGTTTTATTACTCAAAATATATAATTTTAAAACTAATATATATTAGGAGTGTTAAGTGAATGCAGAAACGGCTGATGTCACCTGGAATTGTGAAAGAAAAACTTGCCATGCAAGCAGGGGTGGAGGTGCTCTTCATTTTTATGAAGATTATTGAAATAATTTGACTCGTGTTGTCGAGTCATTAATATAAATTGACGAAAATCGAGAGCTACAAAATTGTTTAATATTCAGATTGAATCTAATGTGGAGTGAAATGATAGAAGAGATCCAATTTATGTTAATATCTTATAATTTTTTAATCTACAAGGATTTCTTGATCCAGAAGAAAGAAAAACTAAAAAAGAAGATAATTTTATTGATTCGTAAAATTACCTTGTACAAAAGGTGATGTTATTTTTTTTTATATGTCACATATGCGAAACTTGCTTTTTAAAATATACTATTAATGACGTAATTGTTGGAAAAAAATCGATATAACTCTTCAGAAACGTATGAAAATTAGAAAAGTAAAATCAGTGAATCCTCTTTCTTTTATCATGGTTAATGGTTTTAGCCCATAAGTCAACATTCTGTTAGTATAAGGAGCATATTTAAAGAATATTTTGTTTAATTGAATGAATCTCTGGAAACAATATTCGGATAAGTCTATGAAAAACTAATAAATTCTAAATCAGTCCTTAAGACCGAAATACTCTTTAAACACAGAAATTCTGAGAACTCCTTTTATCACATCCATTGAAAAGCCTCGTATGGTTAGAAATTTGTGTACTATCGACACTTATAGTGAAAATGGATGAATCAACTAAAATAAAAAAAAAAGACCATAATGAAAATCCTAAAAATTCTATATTCATATTTTATCGATAAAAAATGATTGAAAAATGATTCACAGGCCCCATTACATAGGTCCTATGTAAGTCCTATGAGATGACATTGATGACATTACCCATAATATCCTTTTATACTCTCCTAAGTCATCTACTACTTAAAAAAATCATTCTGGTCTGTTTATTTATCTCTGGTGACCAACGTTACCACCTCTGAATTCCTCTCGTCGTCCTCTATCATATGAGAGGTGGTTTGACTACCTTTCAAGCCTTCCTACAGCCTCCACCTCTTTCAACCTCCATCTCCACCGTTCTTTTTGAAATTCAGATACATTTCAAATGTATCTGACAAACCAATTGCATTAGTTTATGTGATATTTTTCACATGTTTTTGTGATTTGGTGTTTTGATGTTGAAGTTTGAATCTCGAATGTTATTGTTAATATTTAAAGTCAGTTACATATCCATAATTTTATTGGACTTACATGCATTAATTTCCAAAAGATAATTACATTCCAAAAATTTGTAGATTACGAAATGTAACTGACTTTTTTATATGATCTTAATGTTTTATAAAAAATTAGTTACATTCATAAAAAAATGGATATGAAGGTTGAAAAATGTGGAATCCGGAAGATGTTCAAAAAGGTAGTCGAACCACCTCTCATATGATAGAGAGCGACAAAAGGAATCCAAAGGTGGTGACGCCGTTCGACAATGATGAGTAGGTTGGCCGGAATAGTTTTTTAAGTGGTGGATATGTATTAGAAAAAACGGTTAAAAATAGAGATAATTATGTACTTTAATTTTTTATCTTTATAATTAGACATCCAATAAAAATTTGACGGCTCATAGCAGAACTCAAAAAATTTACATAGACAAATCTCATAAAACATTAATTCACGGATTTATTTGAAACCAAATATTCTGACACCCTTACAGCATACCAGTACTGACAGAAGTGTAACTGGGCTCCAATGCCCCCCAAGCAAAAACCCTAAACCCTAAAAAAAAAACCCCTAAATCAGCAAAACAGTGAATAAAAAGTACAGATTTTCAACCATTTGGAGGCCGAGATATTGATCGATGGCAGATGACGAGGTCCCCTTGTCGAAGAGACTCTACTGGATCCGTCACACAGTGTTCGAGATGCTGACCGACCGTGGCGGATACGTCATCGCCGACTCGGACCTCAACGAGACATACCAACAGTTCCTCGACAGGTTCACCGGCGGCGTCACGAGGGTGCAGCTCCATCTCGTTTTCTCCCGGCGGGACGACCCTTCCGATGGGGTAATCTGTCTCGACTTGTTCTTGATTGCTCGTCGGATTGTTGGTTTGGAATTTCTGGTGGTTTTTTTGGATTCGTGGGCTTATTTTTATAGAAATCACTTAAAAAAGTGTTTTTTTTTTATTATAAAGATAGGTAGTGTTTGGAACCCAATATTTGGAAAAATTAGTTTCTCAAAGATGTTGTTTTGGGGATGAGCTCTATCTAGATTTGGAGAATTATGGTTTTTCTATGAATATTTGTATTTGATTTTATGGGATTAACTTCAAAAATATGTTTTTCTTTTCAAAATAATATACGCTTTCTGATGTATTTGATTTTGATGGGTTTTCATGAAAGTGTGCTTGGGAGCCAATTATGGACTTATTTTGCATTTGAAAAAATCGCATTCTTAATTAAATTTCAGTCACTACTTTGGAAGTTTATAGCTTTAGATTTTTTGACTTTTTTTGTGTGAAAATGATGTTGAAATCGATTCTTTGAAAGCTTTTGCTTTTCCACACAAAACTTTTACATAGGGCCTCAAAACTCAAAATCGAAAAGCTGTAAGCTTAAAGATGCCAAAGTGTTATTTTGAACTTATTTTCGGGGAGTCTGAAAAGTAGAATCAGTTCCAAATGGGGAATTACTGCGTTGGATTTATGATGTTCTATGAAGAATATTATTGTGAGTTTTATTTATTATTTTGAGATACTGATATGAATTGTTGTGTTTAATTTGGACATTGAAGTAAATATGATTTAGTAGGAAGTTTGATCATTGAGAAGTTGGAGACATTGAGAAAAGAAAACAAAGGAGAAAGGAAAATTATACGGGTTCCCATTTTTTTTTTGCAAATTTGATGCTCTGTTTTTTTTATTTAGTGGTTCTTTTCTTGATTGTGAATTTTCTCGACTTTTTTTTATCTCTGTTGTTTCTTTTTCATTGGAAGTAGATTGAGATTTTAACTCTCTTTCATTGAGAGTGAAGATTGAAATTGTATTATGGTTTTGAGATGAAACGATGCGAAGTCTGAAATGTGAAAGAGATGGGCAATGGAAATAGAAAAAAGAAAAAAAAACACAAACAAACGCACGGCTCCCAGGTCGTGAATAGTATCCACCATTCCACACCGACCTGGGATCGGTACCCTGCATTAGCTTGTGATGCAAATCCTCCCTCCTTGGAAGCCAACACACGTCACCCCAGTTAAGAATCACCCCTAGTCTGTAGTGAAATGCTCCATGATCCAAAATTGTGATCTCAACTTAAAAGCATCAGATGATTTGATCCATTGTAATACTTTTGTAGACTTCTGGTATGAATTTGTGTTTGTAAATTTTCATGAAATATGAGGTTCACACTACTTGGATCATGATTTTGAGGTCTTTTGTAAAAAAAAAAAATGTCTGAGTTACTATCTTTATTTGGTTCCATTGTTATCCCATACAAGTGCCATCAAAATATTTTGGCAGGAGATGATTAGTGGTTGTGTGAAACTGCCTGGTGACAGCATTTGGGGTGTGGAGTTTTATATCTCCTTGGATAGTGAGAGGATCTTTTCATGAGATCAATTTGTTTGTTAGGTACTTGAGCACTAGACAAGGCACATAAGCATATTATGTTTCTATCAATCTGAACATGATGAACTCCTTGGAAAGCAATGCTGTTTTTAGATTTTTTTTAATTTTTTTATTTTTACGTGTTTGAAGAATAACATCATAGGCTGCATCTTATTACAACACCAAGTAGACTTCCTTTAAAATATTTTCTTTTTTTCTTCCATCACAGATCATGTGATTTTGCACTTTTTTGGATGTGAGAGCTAATTGTTTTTGATGGTGAAAATGGTTATTTGTTATATTACTTATATACCTGTTATTTATTGTTGGATCAGATTTACATCTTCTTTGTAGAGGAGGAATTCAGGAAAAACATTATGGAAGCCTACCTGAGAAAGGTGGATCGTGAAAAGGCCACAAGGGTATTATTTGTCATCCCAGATACATCACGCTTGGTTTCAGCGCAATCAATTAATGAACAATACCCCGACTGGCATGTAGAAATTTTTCTGGTAAGTTCATTTCATTCTCTGTTTGTCATTGTAAGCCTAGTAATGTATTGTGACACAGTCACCAATGTTTTATGTACTGGTTTTTGGGAACAATTACAAAATGTATCCCATAGTACAGAGAAGCAAATTTCTTGATCTTCTCGTGTGGCATTGAGCCCAAACCGGTTTAATCTGCCGTTCTTATGAAGTCATGCATGCCTGTCCAGAAACTAAAAAAAATGTGAAAAGTTGAGAGATCATAATTGTAATTAATCAAAAGGTAATAGAAAATAAAGATTCATATTGTGACAAAGTTCTTCGTTGCAGTGTGAGGGATCAAGTTGGTGCTGATTTTATATGTAGTTTTTATTTATGTTTGTGAAGTACCCACACTGATGAGTGATATTACATGTCAACCCCTATTAAGTGAAAATCTATCGGCCTCTTCCATTTATTGGAGTCATTATGTAGGCTTATTCCTGGAGGCCCGGGGGTTGGGGGGCAACGCCCCCATGGGCTGGAGGGAATAGATCCATGTGGAGAATCGCCGATTGGGCGCATGGGGGTTTGAGGGTAGTGCCCCCGACTCGAATTCTTGTCATGAGTATTGTGGTATTTTCTGTTTCTAGGGCTTGTATATCTTGTAACTATATAAGGGACCTTTCGGCCTCTATTATTTAATATAACATTATTTCATTTATTTCTTCTTTGTTGACATTGGAATGAGAGGATTCGATAAAGCACAAATAAGTCTTCCAAATAATTCATCAAAAAAAGAAAGGAATTAAATATCCAATCCATTCTAGCTGAGACTTGAAAGCTTGGTTGTTCTGGTCGTATACTCTTATTATAGTTCTCCTATTACATGCGGTTGTGCAGTTTAGTATACAACTTGAATTATACACTGTAGATTCCATTGAATAACCACAAAGGCCACAATCCTGAGGCTCCTCTGGTGCCCACCGAGCTCTATAAGCTTGTTCCCACATCGTCAAATCTACTTAGAAATCAAAACCTCCCGGAATTTTTTGATCTAAAGAATGAATAAGAATGTAGAATGGCCAAGGTTTGAGCAAAGGGAAGATCAGAAAATCAATTTTTTTTTAAATTCTCGGAATATTTGGAAAATATGTTACAAATAGTTAAATTACTTTAAGTCAATTATAATGCTTAAGTTACTGATAGTTAGGTATGTTTTCTCAACTTGCTACAAGACGAAACTCTGTTGTACTTGCATACATATGACTGTCCACTTGCTCTCCGTTATTGAATACAGGAGAAGGAGCTGTTGGTTAACATCACAAAGAATGAAATGGTTCCACAATATGAGCTCCTCAATGAAGATATGAAGGAGGCCTTGTTGGAATTCTATAAAGCAAAGGAAACCCAGGTTTGTATTCATCGATCGTCATCTTAGACTCATCGCTTATCTGGTAGAAATGTTTGTTCAACAAGATAAATAATTTTGCATTCAAATCCCACTCTCATTTCCCCAAAAGTCATAATTACTATCAAGGCTCATGCTAGCTTATCCAAGCATATCCATCGGAATTTATTCTTCCTAACCAAACAGATTTTTTGACAATCTTTTCCTATCCGACCCTTATTCCACACCCCAAATGGGGGCTTAGACATCAAGATATGTTTTAAAACAGTGAGCTTTATGAAGGACAAAACATACAGTATAACCCTAGCGTATTACATCTGTGTCCCTATATAAAGATCTTTGAATCGCTCATTTATGTCTGTTCAATATCTGAATGTTTTTCTGTCTGTTTAAGCTGTTGCATCTACTTTTAACATGTGAATGGTTTAAAATCCTTTGTTTGCATGACGAATGATGTTGAACTGGCTTTACTGGGTTTCCAGCTTCCACGCATCCTACTCCATGATCCAATCGCAAGATATTACGGGATTTCACGTGGAGATGTCATGAAAATCACTCGACAAAGTCAGACCGCTGGCACGTATGTCACGTATCGCATTGCTGTTTGAAAGGTCAGAGCCTTCACAATTTTAATGTGTGGTAATGTGTGAAGTTTGATTTAATATGAGACTCTCTCTCTCTCTCTCTCTGTATTCTTTGTATTTATCAGTTTCAATTGCTGAAATATATAAACTTAGCCTCTGTTCGGGTCGAAGAATAGATATGGAATATGGTAGAATAGGGGTGAATAAGCCCAAAAACCTGTTTGCTTGCAAGAATAGGCGGGTATAGCTACTATGCCAGAATAGGTTAGAATAAATGATATTGGTATTCAAGGTCTTCCTTGGATTTGTGTTATTCCATTCAATCTATTTCATTGATACAAATGAGGGCTCATATGTCAAATTACTTGTCATCACCTTTTTTTAAATAATAGGGTCTACATATCAAATCATTTTTTCTTTTATAAATCATTATCCACATGATATTTACCTTTCATTTATAATCTATCAATAGTAGACCAAACAACAAAAATTTCATTAGCATATTTTCTAACAAGAATAAACTAAAAACAATCAAACAGGAAATGACTTGTTAGATACTAAAATAGTTATCTTTCCCATAGGAGAGGCAAATAATAAATGAATAGACTTGCATTGATCAGTCAAGACTCGTGTATATGTGCCATATTCAAAATCTGATATATGAAGATGTATGCATAACATTTTTAGAAGTTATACTTGGTCAAATGATTAATGTTTGAATAAATGGTTTCTTTATTGGTGAAGAATACTGATGTATTGTCCAAGTGTGTTTGTTGTGTATAACATTAGCTTCTATAAAATTCATTGGTTGTTTTGAGTTGAATCATTTTACCCCCCGTTTGGGGTGGAGAATAAAGGGTGGATAGGGGAGAATACAGTAGAATAAGCCCCAAACAGCTGTTTGTTTGACAAGAATAAACCTTAATAGTTATGTCTGGATAAGATAGGATAAGGCCTGATAACTATTCTAAGAAAATGGTGGAATTGCTTATCAGGACTTATCTATACCAATGGATAAAAATACCCTTCTCTGTCATTTTAAAATATTTATCTCACCTAACACTCTCTGCACACATTTCAAAAACTGTCACATCTATCATACCACACTCATATCTCTTATACTTATTTCCAAACACAAATAATTTATGCAGGGGTATAATTGTCATTTAAAAAGTCATAAACTCTTATCCATCTCTTATCTACCACTTATCCTTATTTTATTCAAGGTGAACCAAACAACAAAAAGATCAATTTTACGTTTCCCAATGAGAATAACAGAAAAGACAATCAAACAAAATTTACTTATTCAGCATGGATTGTTATCTATTCCAGTATAACTATCAAGGGCAAATAATCTTATGTCACACCCCAAACGGGCCCTTACAGAATATAAAATTAATTGCTACATAAAGAACTAATTAATTACCTGTTTCAAATTTTATTCTTTTGTTAAATAATATTCTTTCATTTAACACTTGCAATATTTTTTTTTTACTTTTTAAGTGAATCCTTAAGCCCCCGTTTGGATACAGAATATGATTTATTCTTGGATATTTATTTATCTGAGTATAAATAAGGATAAAGTGATTTTGTGTTTGGTTGTGTTTTGAATTATTCTCGTTGGGAATCGTAAGAATAAATGTTTTGTTGTTTGGGTAAAATGTGAATAAAGTATGGATAAGAATTTATAAAAGGTAAAAAAGTAATGATGGTTGATTTGACAGGTGATTTATAAGAGGTGGTGACAATTGATTTGACAGTGGGCCCACTTATTCTTTGGGTGGAATAACCTAGGATAACTTTTGTTCTAGAGGTTGATTAGAATCCATATACCACTTTATACCAGTTTATTATGACACACTTTATCCGGGGTTTTCCGGGCTTTTCAAACGGGGCTTAAATTTTATCCGGGGTTATTCGGAGTTATCCGGGGTTTACCCGACATCCACACGGGCTAAAAAAAAGAGGTTAAACTAGAATAGACACCTGATAATTCAAAGTCATTATAAAAGATTATGCATTATACACAAAATTTGGCATGTACTTTTTTTATATATATTTTGGATCGAATATACCTAGGGTGGAGAGTGCAAAAAAGAAAGAAAGAGTTGAGGTCATTCATCATAAATAATAATACATTTTTATTATTTTTATTTTAAGAAAAGATTGTCTCTCTAGAGAATAAACAAGATAACAGAACTGAAGAAGTAACATAAAATAAACTACATTGCCCAAAGGCCAAATACAACATCAACTATTCAACAACCATTCTATCTTAAAAATAAAACACTACTAATTTGAATCCACAGGACATAGCACAAGCAATGTATGACATAAATCAAAGCGTTGTACATCATTCAATGCATTCATATACTGAAACTAATTCTATTTCCTCTAATATCTTAATTGGGGCTTTATAATATACTTCTAAGAAATGGATGCTCATATTATCTATCAATCAGGATTATCTTAAATTCTTGTGTCATTTTATATAATTCAAGTCATGTAAGATGTATTTTACATGCGCATGCATTTAGTGATGATACATCTAGTCCCATGCTTTTAGTTCAAATTGTAACAGTATTTTTAATTTATTTGAGTTTTTTTTAATGATCATATTTATTTTGTGTAGGAAAATCATTCCAAGAAATAATATTATTGTCATTATTCTTGTTAAAAAGAAATATTAATATTATAATTAAATGAAATAAATAATAATTATTAGTAGTAATAATAGTAGTAATAATAATAATAATCAATTAAAATGACAATGACTGGGTTGGGCAAGGGCATTTTGGTCACGTTCAATAGGACTGGGGGTAAAATAAAAGAGGTGGTGGGTATAACCGCCCGCAACCCTATCTGCTATACTATATACTTATTAAAGTTATATTGTAACTATTTAATAATGACAATAATAATATTTTTTATTATTAAAATCATATTATATATCGTTAAAAGTAATTATTGTAATACTATTATCATAATATTAAACAATCTTATTATTCTTATTCTAATTTTTTGTTGTTATTATTGTTTATTTAGTATTAGGTGCACCCCTTGTTTTTGTAATTTTTATTTATTTATTTTTTAACAAAAAAAAATAGGGTGCAGGGCACTACTTTTTGCTGCTCCACTGGGGAGCATCTCCCCAAGAGCTGGGTCCTAAACTACTTTTTCTAATATAGATTCAGAGATTTTTCTGGACAACTGAGAGGCTTACTCTCCGATGGGCCATTGTCGTTTCCACCAACGATCGCATCCGCGTGTCGCGTGATCGATTCGGCGGACTCGAGCCAGCCTTTGACAGTGTCGGTGCGCGTGAGTCCGCGCCTCTCGTCGCCGTCGACGCGTGTTTGCAATGTGTGGGTCGCGCGCTTGAATTCGCGCAGGGACGTTTTGAGGGAGGCGATGGTGGTTTGGTATTGGAAGAGGTGGTTGAACTCGCGGACCATGGAGTCCTTGATGTTGATGAATAGGAAATTCGCGAGGGGCATCAGGCACTCATCCAGCAAGGATTGGAGGCATTGGTTCTCTGCGGGTCTTATAATGGAGGATCTGCTCTTTGGGAGAGATGAAGAACGCTTGGTGGATGATGACATTTGTGGAGAATACTATGAATCTTATGAATCTCTCTCTCTCTCTCTAGCTCTAGCTCTAGCTCTAGTTTTGTGTGTGTGTTTGGACAAAGAAGTTTAAAGAAGATTGAGAGGAGGATCATGAAAAGATGGGGGAGACTGGAGAGTGGTCTGATGCTTCAGATGTTGACTTAGTCAATTAGATAAAATGCCACAGATGTTGACTTTGAGAGAGTTTTTAAAATAGTGACAATAACGGTGTGTTTGTGTATAAATTTGAATTGAAAGTGAAGAAATTTAAGTCAAATAGTGGAAAGTAAATTATATTTTTTTAATTAGCTTTCATGGTGTTTGTGAATGTGATGGAAATTTTTTTCATAATTTTCTCTTAAATTCTTACCTATGAGGGGAGAGAAATTTTTCTCACATTTTCTAAGACAAAATAGGAGAAAGAAAGTGATGAAATTTTTTTCTTTCTATTGTTTGGTACAAATACTAGATATTTGGATGGTTAAAAGAAAAAATTTCATTTTCCGTCACTTTCTCTCACTTTTCTTTTAGCACAAACACACAGTGTCTGGTTAGTGGCGAGAGAGAGAGAGGAAATCATGAAGTTTTGATTTAAGGATTTTTATTTTTAAGTCTCTTTAAACTATGCTATTTAGTGATCGATCTCTCCTTTTATCATATTTCTTTTTAAGTTCTCAATTTCATACGCCTATTTCGTTTTTAGCCTATCCATCAAAAGTCCGTTTGAATATTCGAAGAATATTCCACATGTGATTAGTTTGTGAAATATTTTTTTTATTTTTAAGTCTATATAATCTATGTTATTTAGATATCAGTCCATTCCTTCTTCATATTTCATTTTAGATTCCTAACTTCAAATGCCTTTTTCTTATTAGCCCATGGACAAAATGTCTTTATGATTTTGTAAATATTTTGATATTTAGAATTGTGAAATATCAAAAATAAAACTGTATTTGCATTGTTAGGTGTTAAGAGATAATTTCTGTGTTATTTAAAACTGCATATGTCTACCCAATCTGAGATTTTATTCCCTTATAGCTGTAGCTGTCTAATTGAGATTGAATATATAAGAGAAAAAAGAATGACTACATAAGTAGATGATTTTTTAATTATTGAATTTTGATTAAAATGATTTTTTTGTTTGAAAATTGTGATATATCAAATTAGATATTTTGAAAGTGTTTAGAATTTTAAATCTATAATTTTAGATGCCATTTAAAAATTTGCATGCAATCAATGACAATTTTATTTTGCATGGTTCTAAACTTTTATTTATTTAGAAATTTAGTGATTTTAAGTGAGTTCAACCCCTATGGTCGAATTCCTCTCGTATAGTTAATATTTTCCATTTTTATTCTATTAGAGGTGCCCAAATGACCCATATACCCTCAAATTAACTGATTTCCAACCTCCCAAACCCCTCTCTCCAAACCATCCCATTTTCTTCTTCCTCTATCAATTCTAGGGCATTTCATCTATTTGGAATCCACTCTTTACACAATTTTTAGCTCATCTTATCCCTCCCAAACCCACTATCTACAATAGATATCAAAGAACTTCTATAATGAGTAGTTCTATGAAATGCACTACAATGTGTTCAAAACAATGATTTAGGGTTTGGATTAGGGTTTCGAATGAAGAAAGAGGGATTAGGGATTGATCTGCAATCAAATGGAGGGAGGGTGGGGGGTAGAGTTTCAGGGGAGACTGAGTAGAACTTAGATTGAATGGGAGGCTAGGTTTCAGAGGAAGAAGTTAGGTTTTTTTTCTTCTCAATGTACATGGTTAGACAGATTAACTGTGTGTGGTATGAGCACGGTTGGACTCACTTAAAATCTTTGAGGGGTATTTTTGCAATGTGGATTTTTAAGGATATTTTGATAAAATTAGAATTTAACAGGATATATATATATATCTAAAAATTAAAACCTGTTACTATTTGGACTAAAAAGCATGAACCTAGATGTCACATCACTAAATGCATGCGCATGTAAAATGCATCTTATATATGACTTGAATTCTGTAAATTTAAACAACAATCTAAGAAAATCCAGATTGATAAGTAATATGAACCTACATTTCTTAGAAGGATATTATAGAGCCCCTATTAAGATATCAGAGGAAATAGAATTAATTTCAATATAAGAATACATCAAATGATCCAGTTAAGATATCATTGTCTCAAACACTTTTGTGCTTTATCCAGTGGAGTTCCGGTCAACAGAGCGTTTTGAGTAGAATAATTGTTTTGTAGTCGGTGTTGTATTTTGATATTTTGAACTGCGTGTGTAATTACTTTATTTATGCATTAATTCTCTAGGAGTGTCTACTTTATATTTTAAATAATAATAAAAAAAAACATGTTCACGAATCTTTATTAATGTCTAAAATTTAATATTATTTACATTACTATTATTCATATTTCAAGATGAATGTGCTCAACTTCGTTTTTCATTCTCCATTTATAATTTTTCCCCAATACATTCAATCCAAAAAACAAATCAAATACTATAGTCAAATTCCTTTTAATTAATTTTTTTTAGAAAATTTGGTTGTACATAAAATGTAAAAAATATAAGCGGAATAAATAATAATTTAGTAAAAGAATGATTTTTATGCACGTGCTAAAACATGTGGTATAACATTTCATATTATATAAGGATAAAATAATCATAATAATATATTGTGATTCAACCCAAATGAATGCCATAGTCCAATCTGAATGGATACCATGTTTCATTGCATCGATAATAATGATAATAGCTGTTATTTAGGATAATTATTCATTTTTTTAAAAATTTCTATAGATTATGACTGTTCATCTATATCATATTATTATTATTTTATTTTTATTTTAATATATGTTAAATGTTATATGAAAATAAGTTTTAATATTATTTTTGTTCGCCCAAACCCGTGGCCTGACCTAAATGAAATGTTAGGGTTAGGGCGGGTTCAAGTTTTTTTTACATATCCGTTGAGACTATTTTGGGATAGAAAAAGTTAAATCCGTTGTAGGTTTGGTACATGCTTGGGATGAGTTTATTTTATCTATGGGTTTGTGTTTGGGTTTGAACAAACCCACCATGTTTGATCAAATATGCAGTAAAATTATGAAGATAAATTATTATAGTGGTAGTTTATGCTAAGCTAGTTTGGGAATGAAATTTTCATACAAAATAGATACGATACTAAGAAAAATAAGTTGAAATAAAATTTTAAAAAACTTACTAAAAGCATGAGCTAGATGTAACATCACACTAAATGCTGGCATATGTACATACATCTTGCATGATTAGAATGACTTGAACTCTTAAACATGGATTTAAGAAAATGCAGATTGATATTTATTTTTCTTAAAAGAATAATATAGAACCCATTTTAGATATTAGAGGAAATTGAATTAATTTAAGAGCATAAATGCATCAAGTGAAGCAATAGCGAATTTATTGTGTGACAGTTGAATAATGCAGTGACTATTGTGTTCTTGAAATACACCATCCGATGAGGATTTTTTTTTTTTTTTTGTAAAGTAAACTAAATCGAATGCTTTTTACTTTACATAAAGAAGGTGGAGTGATATGTAGGTTAATCATGACATGTAGGTTAATATTCTTAGGAAATTATGACATGTAGGTTATAGAAAATTATGACATGTAGGTTAATCACATTTCAAGTTTATATATTCTTAGGAAGTAAAACTTATTTTAATTGTTATAAATTTACAGTCAATATCATAAATATTTTTTTAAATAGAACTATGGACATATCTATTCCAATACATAATCAAAACAGTCAATGTATGAATAAGCCGAGGAAGATTATACATTGTGTTTCATTATAGCTAAGATTTCATAAACTCTCCCTGATTTGGGCCCTCTAATGGGATGGGCAGTTCAGAGGCCGCCCACGGGCCTGACCCGTGAGGCCCAGGGAAGGGAGGGTTATACTTTTTATATTATACTACTATCTATATTACTATATAAAAGTCTCTTAAACAAAAAAATCTGCCATTTGACCTTTTTACCCCTATCAATTCATTCAATCCCATTACAGTTCATTTACATCACTTTAATGACAACCATTTTTGCATTTTACCCCTACATTTTTATTCAATTATATGAAAATCCATTTACATCATTTTAATCTCATTTATAGTACATTTATGGTACATTATAATGCATACATTTCATCATGTAATATATTTATTAACTTATAATTAAAATTGATTATCATAATATTATTAAGATAATAAGATCCTTCCTTTTTTTTCATTTTACCCCTACATTTCCATTCAATTCCATGAAAATCCATTTATATTCAAAATATATTTCGCACAATTTTTTTCCCATTTCATATGCAAAGACATAATACAATTATAAGAAAAAATCAAATATTAACGTAATCTTCATTATAGATTTTCAAACTATGTTATGATTATACATGTAAAATAAATTGCCAACAAATCCAATTTTAATGATTAGTGTTCCAAAAAATAATAATTTAATGCAGTATTTATTAAAAGATTATTTTAAAATGTCATGTTTAAAATTTGAATTTTTTTTTAAAAATAGTATTATTAAACTCCCCAAACAATTAATGATTGATTAGCATTTACTCTATTCACTTGGATTTTTCCACTCTATTAACATCCCAAATAGTCAATGGTCCCTAAGATCAACCCAACAAAAAAATATATAATTCACAGTAATAATACAATCCAATAAAATAAAACAAACATATAAGATACTGCTACACAAAAAAAATTTTATTGCTATAAAAATAGCCAAATTAAGAATTTATCTTCATGTGAACTCAACAATAAATTTAATCTCACATACAAAAACATGATAGAATTAAAAAAATATATCAAATATTAATGTAATTTTCATATAGAATTCCAAAAAAAAGGCACACCCCAAAATATGTTATGACTATATATATACAATAAATTGTCAACAAATTCAATTTTAATGATTAATATTTCAAAAAATAATAATTCAATGCAATCTTTGCTAAAACAATTTACACAAAACTGAAACATAAAATCTATATTATCTATATCTATATCTATACTACCTATAAAAGTACCAATCCATGAAAAATATTCATTGGACATGTTTACCCTTACTTATTCATGAAAATCTATTCCTATCCCAAATGATATTTCATTAAACATATTTACCCTTTCAATTTTTTAGAAATCAAATACCCTATATAATGTATTTAGTGTTTTAATTTATACATTTATTCGTATTTATCTTTTGACATTCTTGAAATTCAATCACTTGATTATATGTGTAAAATTAATATATGCAATTTAATTTATACATTTATCTGTATTTACCCTTTCACATTCTTCAAATTCAATTACATGATTATATGTCTAAAATTAATATAATAAAACACTATTGATTTATTTATATTAAAAAAGACACAATAACATGGTTATATACAAAAACAATAATAGGATCAAGAGTGTTGATGATTATTTTTTTATTTTTGAGGTGATCCCTGGTATTGTTTTATAACATTCATTTTTTAAAAAATATATTTTTAAACAAATAAAATATATTCACTTAATTAAAATTCTCATATTCTAAATTCATATTTTTGTCAAACATTTATTATTTGACATTAAATTATTTTCACCCCTCATTTTTATCCACTGAATTTACCCAACATCTTCTCATCTCCCCATTTGTCTCTTCCGCTTCCCGATCATCCCAATAAAACCTTCCTTTTTAATGGTGTTTTTATTCTCAAGAGAAAAAACTGATTGTCAATGGGAATCGACCCGTCACAATAAAAAAAAACCTATATGAAATTTAATCTTGCATTTATTCTACACAGCTATACAAGTAGGCATGTGTCATTTTTTTTTTTGATGTTATTTCGAAGCAGTTTGCATTTCCTTTCCTTTTTCAGTGACGATATCTCTATTATGTGGCTGTATCTTCCTTTCATTGCTGTGATTTTGTCATCATTGTACTCTCCAGGTTGCATATGCCTAGAATCAAGTGGAATTTGTTCTCACAACAGTCATCCATAGCACGTGTTGGGTAACTCTGGATGAAATCGTGTTCTATATATGTTGTTGCGTTATCACATGTTTGCACAAGATGGGTGCCAATAATTGTATCACATATCGATTATAGAGATCTTGCCGGCCACATTTATGGTATATCTTCAAGTTTTATATCTTTCTTGTTGGTTACCACTGCTATGCTTTTGGCATCAATCATTCAATATAAGCATTTGTCACTTTAATGTTCTATGTCATGAGTATCAATTGTTTGGTGATGAATTTTAGATGTGGGATCAAAACAATAATATGTAAAATCAGCTTGACCAATTGTTTGAGTATATGTAAATTCTGTGTCACACCTACCCTGTTAACATTGTGTATATATGTAAATTCTGTGTCACAATGGGCTTCCCTTCGACGCCCCCCCCCCTCATTCTCTGTTTTTCTATATGTACCCTCCCCCCCCCCCCCCCTCATCCCGTTCAGAATTTGTAATTCGAAATTCATTAATGGAATTGGGTAACAAATTACTACCTTTTCTCAAAAAAAAATAAAAATAAATTGTGTATATATGTTTAATGCAACAGGCAAGGGTATCCCCATGAGACATGTCTTGGGAATGAGCAAGATGATCCTTGAATTGCTTGAGGGATTTCATTGCTAACTCCACATTTTCTCTTATGATGTACTAGACATTTTTTTTCTCTAACAGGTTATGGTATATACATAATTGATATTTCTTATTTTTGCATGATTTATTATCCTATCAAGCAATGTACCAGACACTTTTTTTTCTCCAACAGGTTATGGCGCTATACATAATTGATGTTTTTTTATTTTTGTATGATTTATTATCCTGTCAAGTAGGTGGGGTATTGTTGCTGCTGGGTAATCTTCAGTTTAATCTTCAAAAACTTGTTCATTGCTATTTAGATTTTAATTAATACTGTTTAAAGAAAAAAAAGGTAGCCAAACCTTACGGTCATCATTTGGATAATACTTTGAAATGAAGCTTAGCATGAAAAATTTATTTTGGACATTTCAGCGTGGTCATATGCTCCAGACAATTATTAATCCAAAAAATGCATGACTAATTTTTGGGAATATGTAATGCTAAAAATTAAAGGAAATAAAATATTGTTCAAGAAATAAATTTGTTATTATTCTAATGTCTAATTGAACTTGGGCTTGCATCACATACGCTTAAAGGATAATTTTCAGATAATTGTAAGTCTTCATTGCTATTTCCATACACCTCATTATACATACCAAAGGATGTCTTAATTTTACCTTTTTTTCTACACTTGAGGGCTTCATGATTATTTGCCACATTTTTTTCCCTTCATGCTCAAAATAAACAAGAATGAAGGGTAAATGTGTCTAATGAAATATCATTTGGGATAAAAATGGATTTTCATGAATAAGTAAGGGTAAACATGCCCAAAATTCAAAATTTTGGGGTGGGGGGCTTCATGATTCTCTTCCGCATTTTTTCCCCTTCATGCGCAAAATGAAGGATTGGGTGGAGACTAAGAGCACTGCTGCAGAGAAACCTGCAGTGGCAGATGCAATATTGCGGGAAGTTCTAGAGAAATTCATAGGGATTGTTTTGAATCTAACTATTATAAATAAGTAATAACTCCATCCACATTGTACCTCTTTTGATATAAGTTAAGGTGAAAAAAATTATTTCATAAATACATAACATACATTCAACTACTCAGAATTGGGTAATTATTCTTCGGCTCAATGCTTATAGCGAATTTTCATTTCTAATGGTAAAATACTTTTAAAATCAACTTTCTTCTTTCTTTTTTTCGAAGAATGGCAGTGATGCATATGATAAAAAATTAAAAAAGCCACTACATGTGAGTTCAATCAACTTGAAAACATAACAAACTTGTAATGATCTAAAGTTCAATGTAAATTTAGGGCTTATCATTTCTACATATTTATGTGAATGATTCAGTGGAAAAGAATTAAATCTCTTTATATGCATATAATTTTCAAAGTAACGCCTCATACAAATATACTATAATGATAACTATTGAATAATTTATATATGAAGGATTATAATCTAACACTAACAAGAATGTACAAATATATGTAAATCCCTTTAATAGAAAAAAAGTAAAAAATAGGACATAATTAAATATCTTACTCTTTGTTAATTAAATTATTAATAAAATAATTCATGTGCAACGTACATGTGTTTCAACTAGTATAAAATAAAAGTCTCTTAACCCAAAAACTTGCCAAATGACCTATTTATCCCTACCAAATCATTCAATCCCATTACAATCCATTCACACCACTTTACTCATAACCATTTGACCATTTTACACCTACAATTCTAATCAATCTAAAAAAAATCCATTCACATCATTTTAATCTCATTTATAATTTATTCTAATACATATATTTCATCATATCTTATATA
>CM060879.1:18339552-18369727 GCA_030737845.1 Acorus calamus | reverse complement strand
CAGCATAGTCTTCGATCGCCTTTGGCTTTGGGTATTTCTCTTCTGTATTAAAAAAAATGAAGTGTGGTACAAACTAAGATCATGAGTTGAGTGTGTAAACTAAAATGTATTGATAAGTAAAGGAACAATGAACATGGTATTCTGAAAGCAACTTGTCCCTCGAGCAATGTGTCTCACCAAGAAAGATGATTATATGAAGAAAAAAAATGCTATTTGGTAAATGCATCGGTTTCCCAACTTTCATCCAAGTAATAAGGAGAGTACATGGGTAAATCTTGAGCCATAGGGGACTGGATTTGATACATCTTAAGGGCTGCCACAGTGAGGATAAACAATGACCCCCGTCTGGTTCGTTGTTAGCTTATCGAGGCATATAATTGTTATAATAGAAGAGAAGTAGATTATTATTCTTTTTTGTTTGGTTGCTATTCCTTTCTTGGTTAGGTTAATTTTTGGTCTTTTGCATTCGTCTTGTTAGAATATATTTATAGTTTTGGATGGTTGAGCAGAAATTGATTATAATTGCCTCCCCAAAATATAGTTATCAGGGTCTGTTCCAACTTATCAATGCATAACTATTACAATTTATTTATGCTAAACAAACATGAGGGTAAGCTTATGCTTCCCTTATCCACTTGCTTGTTCACAAAACAAACAAAGGGCCAAGGAATAAAAAAACATAACAGAAATATAATAAGGTGGACGACTGACACTCGTACCAGAATAGAATCTCTCCAAGGACTGTATCTGCAGTGGAGTCTTCCTCTTCACCCCATGGTCTTGCTTCGTCATGAATTCATCATCTTCCATCAATTGAACAATACACTGCTGCCACTCATACAGTAAAAATAAAGACAGAAATTCAAAACTCCAAACCATCTAATCAAAAAAAAAACTCCGAACCATGAGAGTTAATTATATCGCATACTTGAAATTATAAAATTAATGGAAATTTTTAAAATGGTGATACACAAACAGAAAATAATGCATCTTGGCAACCATATCAAGGACTCAAACTACTGCCTTTTTCAATATATTAAAACCTAGAAAATCCTGATTACAGAATTATAATAAAAAAAATCAAAGAGGAACAAGATATTCCCACAACTAATAATGAACCAAAATTAGCAACCAATTCCAGCCAAAATGGCGAAATGACTGACACTCAACCAATACTACACCATCAACCGTACTATAAAAAAGGAATTCATATCCAACAACCCAGACCACAAAAAAAGGGGATTCATTTTCATTGAATTCCCAATTAGATTATATAGAAAGGGAGATAGAAAATCAAAACTCTGAAACTTCAGAGCACATGCTTGGTACACACACATGCTCAAAATGGCAAAATAATGAAAATGGCAATCCACGGGACAATGGTTGACGACAAATTTTGCAACCAAGAGGCCTTGTTTTCAAATCCCCCTACTTACCTATCAATCAAAAGAAGAAAAAGAATCACTTCTTGTCAACCACGTCATGAACTCGAAATAACGTCTTCTTCAAAATACAAAAAATTAAACGATTATAATTACAGAAAATCATCAAAAATCAAACATAAAACTAAGATACAACAATCCATAAAACAATAGATCCCCACAACTATCAATCCAAGTGAACCAAAATTAGCAACCAATCAAAAATGGTTCCGCATGAAACAACTCCCTATCACTAAACCAACATTCCACCATCAATGGTACTTAAAAAAACTTGAAATCCAACAAACCCACATAGAAAATGAAAAGATAAACTCATTTCAATTGGAATCCTAATTCGATTACCCAAAACAGAAAAGAATGCATCTAGGCAACCACATCAAGAACTCAAAATACCGCCTTTTAAAATACATAGAAACCCAAATAATCCTAATTACAGAATCAACAAAAACCAAACTGGAACAAGAGATCCCCACAACTAACAATCCAAGTGAACCGAAATTATCAACCAATCAAAAATGGGTTCCGGGGTCCGCATAAATGGTACTATGAAAAAAAAAAAAAAAAAACATAAACCCCAAACAAACCCACATAAAAAAAACACTCATTTTCACTGGACACCCAATACAATCACACGAAACACTGAATCCAAGAACCACAACCAACCCACCTGAAGAGGGGCTTCAGCGTTCTATAGCTCTAAATGGCGGCGACGGCTTGCGATGTGAATGAGAGACAGAGACCACAAATCATACTCTCTGCGAGAGGGCCGTTTCAAAGCTTTCTCTCACTCACTCTCAAAAGGAGACCTCTTTATGGGTGCCTCCTCTCACTCTATCTGTTTGAACCCCCCAAAAAACCCTACTCGCGTCGTTCGGCTTTGGCTTCGCTTAAACCCTTCGTTTTGATGACGCCATGGAAATATCTCCTCCCTTTTGAGGTGGAGAAAGTGCCTCCAGAGTTGGGGTTTATCACTGGATTGCCATGTCAGAGTTTTTTTTTTTTTTTGTAAGAGAGGATCTGGACCACTGATTTTTAATTTTCTATCTATGGTAGATAATTTGAAATTTTAATAATAATTTAAAATAAAGATATTCACTAATTGAATTCTATAAATATTTATTCCATTATTATTATTATTATTATTATTATTATTGTTATTATTATATCCAAAAATATATACTTACTTTGTTTATGATATACAAATTATATTACCCAATTTGTCATCGCGTGAAATTAGTTTTGTTATCATCTGTTGTCAATTTTTTATAAACATTTTATTATCTTATCATTTAAGTGCACATCATTTGACATATATATAAAACTAATATTATGTTATACGAGTAATATACACAGGCTGCGTCTTGAGATTAGTGAATTCAGATAGACCCTAGGCCAACTTATAAAATGGGGATCAATGTATTTACATTAAAAAATTAAATATAAAAAAATGTTTTCTATAAAGTTTAAATAAAAATGTTTAATAAAAAATTTATGTTTCAAAAAAAATAAAAAATAAACCAAAAAAGGTAAAAATTAGAAATCTAAACCATATTCTAAAAGAAAAACTCTTCTTTTTATAAAAACAATTTAAAAAATCATTAAATCAAGAGATTTATTGTTAAAAAAATCATTTTTTTATAAACAGATAAATAGATCCTCTAAAATAGGAGATTTTCAAAAATTAAAAAAAATACATAAATGAATGGATATGTTTAAATTTAAAAAAATTAATTTTGTATAAAAATGCTTAATATATATAAAGAAATTCTTTTTGAGTAGGAGGGTCTCTAGGCAAGTTGCCTTGGTGACCTGACTTCTATCCAGGGCCGGTCTTGATGATGCACGTTAGACTAGTATATATAAAACTAGTAACTGGATTGCTATGGCGGAGATTTTTTTTTTTTTTTTTTTTTAAGAGCATCAAAATTAATATTTCAAATTATGTTTAGATATATTATGATAAATTAAGATTTTAATAATATTAAAGAAATTCATCAACTGGATGTACATGAATTGAATTATTTCAAGATTTGTTACATTATTTTATTAGATATATATATATATACAAATTTATTATTTTCATATGTGAAATTCAAAACATTTTTTATGTTGCATTAATTATAATATTATATATTTATATTAAAATCCACGTGACACTTATATAAACATGGTATAATGTTAGGTGAATATACACCAAGGGGAGTATATACTCTAATAGAAGAAATGTGATAATTAATTAAAGGAAAAAAATCCAAATAACCCCCTATAAACTGTCTAAAATCCATATACCCCCACTTTGAATCCTTAAAGTCTATGTATAAGTCCCCCTGAAAATACATTCATGTGAATCCAAATAGCTCCCTCCGAGTTAAAAATTTTGTTAATAAATTAGGATTATTCAGTTATCGAATATGTTGTCTAATTAACTAGGGTAGAAAATATAATATATCAAAAACATCCCACAATATGTGGAAATGCAAAAAAAAACTCTTTAAATAACGATTTTACCCTTCCATGTGAAGTTTAATAATCTATTCAGATAGGTAAAATTATCATGTATGAAAGGCTTTTTCGCATTTTTAACAAATTGTAAAGTTTTTTTTGTATGTTATGTTTTTAGTCAAGGTCAACAAAATATAATATTCGCATAATATTCATTATCTGTCAATAGAAATTTAATTATGAGGGTTATTTGGATTTATATAGGTGGTTATATAGATTTCATACAGTTTATATGGGGTTATCTGGATTTTTCCCTTAATTAAAATATAGTACAAATTAAAAAATATTAAAATATATCATATCATCTCATTCATTAAAAACTCTGAGGAGCTTGATGAACTGTGGACTGTTTCAAACACTGGACGAGCTGTAGGCGGTAGGGAAAGCTCTGAGGAGAGCTGATGATAACATCCTGGCCACGGTAATCTTGCAATCCAGTCCCACGGTGAGTAGACGATTTGGAGGATGAGAAATGATAACGTCTTCAACGGGGTGAGGGTGTACCAGGAGAATATGTGGGACATGTTCAACGGGTGCATGTGAGATCAGGGAAGATTTATAGCAAAGGCAAATGAGGTCCAATTTCGAGAGGGGGGAGTGTGGATCATGGGGTGAGCATGGAGGTGGGTGTGCCATCGATTCGATTCGATTTCTCTTCTAACCCAAGCTGGCGCTTGTTAAAATTTTGTCTTTTGTTCTTATTCCATTCAGAATTTGTAATTTAAATTTAGCAATGAAATCAGGTAGCAAACATCTACATTTTTCAATAAAAAAATCTCATCTATTCAAAACAATATCTATGTATCTAATGGAATTGGTTAACATATGTGCATTACAATGATGAAATTTTTAAAAACAAATTAGTTTCATATGTGGAATTTAAATAGATTGGTTAGGTGAATATATAAAATTATTTATTGATATTAAAATTTTCAAACGAATGTGAATATATATATAATATTATGTGCCTTTTTCATTCTTGCACTAATTGAAAACCAAAATTCAATAACATATAAGAATGAGAATGAAAAATCAGCTTGAAAATCACAATAATAAATATATGGTTTTTTTGTATATACCTTAGTATAATCTAATTTTGTCAAAATCCATGTTGAAAACCATTGTATGTTCAAAACTTTTTCATTAAAGTGATCCGTTTTTAATTAAGGAGAAAGCTAAAAAGTATTGCTAAACGCATTAAAAAAAACTGACTTAATTAAAAAATTATTTTACTTTTAGTAAAAAAAAATTGATTTTAGAAAAATAAAAAAAATCCATCCAGAAATCAAGTCTATTTAGGATATTCAAAATCTTAATACGTGTTTCCAAACGGATCCTAAGTGGGTGTAGTAGTATCTCTTTCTCATATGTTATTTCTACTCCTAGTTGAATCATGATTAATTAGGATAATAAATTAGACACTTTGAAAAGACTAAATTGCCCCCTCTAAACCATATACTCTTATATCATTTTTATTTTATTTTTTGGTAACAATATACTCTTATATCATTTTCAACCTGTTTTATTCCATTGACTTGATCTTCTCTTCATTTGATAATAATTCACCTCCTTGGCTTCATTTTCACTTCCACTGGCCCTCAATTCACATTGATTTGTTTTTTCTAGATCAAATACATCACAACACTTGTCATATCTTTCAAATATAAAAATATTTAAAATTTTAAGATCAACCATACAAGATAATTAAATTTGACAGTGTGTGTATATATATATATATATAATTTTGCAATCTATGTTAAATTATGATTTTTTTAGTCAAATAAGTTGATATCAATATTCAGATTTTGATTATGCCATTGAATAATTTCTTACTTTTTATACAAATTTAGAATAAATATGAATATTCATGAATAATCGAAAAATGATACCTCTAGTCAGGGGCAGGCCAGGATTTAAATAAACTTATCGATCACAAAAAAAAATGGGAGGTCTGAGGGTGAGAGTTAAACGTATTTGAAAAGGTATTTTTAAAATATGAATTTATATCTGAAAATCCATAGCCGATAATTTAAAAAAAATTTTCAATCCGAAAATTACATCAGATACAAAATGACGTACCAGTCTGAAAAATATTTTTTCAATTCCTCTAGACCCAATATTGGGGATTTAACTTAAGTCTCTAGAAAACTTATTTAGGGATCTCCCTCACTTCTCAATTTTTTTATAGTCCTAAAAAACATAAATCACCGCCTATGTTTTTACTCCCGCCGTAAACGTCTCCACAACCGTTAATTTTAAATGGATGTTGATATACTAGATCCATTTTAAGTCAATGTACTATTTTCTTATGTCATAACTAACACAACATATGAAATTGGTTATTTAGTATCAGTCCCTGTATATGAAGAGGGGAGGGACTTCTCCTAAATCTCGATATACATATTTATTATGAAAAAACGTATAAATATATGCATTATATTTATATGAATATGGATTTTCATTATTATATATACTTTAAAAAATTAATGTTCTGTGTGTTCACTTATATTTAGATATATTTTTCATATGTTCATTAAACATGTTTATACTTATTTTACTGCTTATTGGATCAAAACTAAACACTATTTGAATTGATCATATATTACAATTTTTGAGGGTCCATTCAAATTCATCAGCCCCAATTCGAGTAAAACCACTCACATACCTCATAAAGTTTATTAGCGTTATATAATATATACTTGTTGACATTTTGAAAAAATAATGGTAAAATACGCATATGCTTTGTTAAAAATAAATTAACCCAAAATTTCTTTTTTGTAAAAACATATTCAGCTATTAAATCACATTGAAGTTTGTGATTACGTTTTTTATAAAAACCAATGTGCTTCAAAATTAGATGTGTCATACTAGTAATTGAATTTTTAAACAAATTTAAACATGTGTGGACTCAAACTTACCTAAATTATAAAAACTTATTGTAAATTACAATATCCTTTTCATCAAAATTTCAATACACACTTTTTTTTTCAAATTATTTCGTATTATCATCACCCATTTTATTTTTTTGTTATTGAATCATTCTACCATTAAAAAAATCTTTTTAATTTACAAAATGCGATCACCGGGAGCCCCAATGCCCCAACCCGCCGCCCCCATTGTCTCCCCTAAATGTCTCTGGCCCTAAAAATAGTGCTACACCTTTAAAGGTGATATGTATTTACATAAACCATGATATATTTTTTTACAATATAAAAATGTAACATATGATCCAAATTTACATTGATTTTTAGGATTGGGTGCAATGTCAAATTAAACTTGTCAATTATAAAAATATGATCATCTAAAAATTTAAAAGTCATTACATTAATATATGAAAATTTATATCTTATCCAAAATACTTTTTTTTCAGATTGGAGTTACAGATATGATTAACAAATATCTAATGAAGAATATTTGTTACATTTTCCAAATAAAAATATTATATGTAATATAACAGTTACATATATTTAAATATTTTACAGTCATGTAATTTATTGTTTTGATGTGTTCACTTATGAATTTTTATCAAATGATAAATCAATTACACGCATGCGGTTAGATTTTATATATAATTTATTTTCGATTAACAAAAATAACACTGGATTTTAAAAAGACTAAATTCAACAATGTCATAATAACAACATACAAATTATCATATTAAAATTAACAGTATATATTTACAAATTTAAAATATTGGGACAAAAACAAATTATCTGTGGAAAATCGAATTCAATATTAAAAAAAAATTCAGTTTACCAGATACACTTAATTGAATATCAAGTAAAACATCAACTCTATTCATGATATCTAATAATGTTCAAAATTGATCGATAACACGCATTAAGGTGAGATCAAAGTTCAAAAGAAAATAAATCGTTTTAACTGTGCCTTCAAATCCTCAAAAGTGCAAGTTGGCTCTGATTTGTCCCTCCCACATCTCTTTATGCACTGTTCATCATAAAGAAATTCTGCTTTGAAAATAAAAAATCTGGGTTGATATTGCTGCATGAAAATGGGGACTAAACGGGTTCAGCACCTTCATGATTCTTCATGGGCTTGTCAATGCAGTGGCTAGACCAGAATTTTCAGGAATTAATGGGAGATATTCCACGATAGGAACAATTATGCAAAACTGTTTGGGGTTGTTATCAAAGAGTTAGCTTTACTTTTATTTATAGGATCTGCTTGAACTTGTTAGAACACGTGTCAATTCTTTGAGCTAAAGAGACCCATAAGGTGGAATCAGCTCTTGTGGGTTCCATGTTTTTTCTTGATCTCCTCTTTTTGACACATCGGTTCAGTCAATCTACTGTGGTTTTTTTTTTTGAAACAATTTTTTTTAAAAGAGACTTTGACACAACGGGCTGTTTCGATTCACTTCTTTGTTTTATTTTAAACTTGCAGATTTTTAAATCTGAGGACTTTTGTTTTTGGGCTAGGAGACATCCTTCTACTGTTTATTCTCTGAGTGGGTGTTTGTTGTATCCAATGTTTCTTGTTTTGGCATCCGGACTTTCTAAAGACTGGACAAAGTCTAACTCTGATTTGCTTAAAAAAAAACAGCGCACTATGTATTTATTTTTGAGCACGACATACTTTTTTTAAAATTTCTTACGAATTACCACATCAAGTTTTTGAGAGTTTTTTTTGCGGGAGCTGTCAACAAGATCAGTCCCTTTTTTTAACTGTTATAAATGTGTTAGATTAATCTTATCTTTAGAGGAATCTACTTCCAGAATCTTAAAAAATAAAATTTTGCGCGAGCTCTTGGTATTTTTTTTAAAAAATACACATGGAAAGTGATTGTTCCTTAACAGCCATTGCATGAGATCCAAGGCATAATTGTCAGCCTCCCGTTTGGCAGTTTTGTATTTATTTATATCGTTGCGTGATCATTAATCTTAACCTGCTCAAACTGATTAACCTGAGGATCGCAAAAAAAACAGTTTATTTCTAACTATTGTAATTCTTGGAAAGCCTCTCATGTTATTCGTAATTTTATATTTGAGGGATTAAACTAGATTATATTTGTTGCTGACCTCCAAGTTGCGTAGCCGAATTGTATAATGAATATGAAAGGAGACTCTATGTGATTCCTAAGTTTTTTTTATAAGACTTATCCATAACAAAAATAGATATACCAGAATATATATAAGAATGATTTTTATTCAGTAATTTCAAATGACGCGAGAAACATTCATGTGCACATGTATTTTTTCACTTAATTTTAGTCTCATATGCATTAGCACCAATGTAGAATGGGGAAAAAAATTCAAATACCATGCCGGAATAAAAAATTTCAAAATAATAAAATATGTATGGATGGAATTGAGACATAAAATATGTGTATTTTAATAAAGTTCAAAAATTTGGAAGACAGTCTAAGAAATAAATTAAAAAAATAAAAAAGTGGCTTATAAAACCCAAAAATTAACACCAAGGAGTTTAGTAAAATAAAGTGGCTGTGATGTCAAAACCAAAAGGTACAAAAGTTTTAAAAAATAAATGGCTCTGTTATGTCCAATACAAAGAATAACACATGATAGTCTTTCATGACAAGTCAAACAAGATCCTAATAAATAAAAATAAAATAAAAGATTTAAACCCCATTATCAGATAAAGAGTATAATATATAATGTTTTATTGTTAACTCGTGGAATTATAAATCGAGATTTTCAGACATCAGATACGATGTTCAATTTCGATAACACGCGTATTTCAAAGTTCAATAAAAATATCATTTTAACCTCAAAAATAAAATCACGCGTGACCCGAGTAATAAATATCTTACCAATGCAAAATTCATGCCAACCGACGCTTCTATCGTCACACCCTAACAGCGTGCTCACTCACAATCCAACGGCTCCGATTCTCCATCTCTATAGACCCAACAAATCAAAACCGTCAACTCGGCGAACCCGCACTTCTATCGTCACACCCGGCGTACTCACTCACCAATCGACGGCTCCATATCTCCATCTCCGTAGACCCAACAAATCAAAGCCGTCCATTAAAAGAACCTCCCCACGAACGACAGGTCCTATAAAAAGTGCTCACTCTCTCACTCTCTCTTTTCGTTGCTTTCGCTCCACGTCAGAAAGCCTGCGAGCACGAATTCCGAGGTAGGTCTTCTTCGGTTTGATGAGCGACCCTTTTTTTTTGGATTTATTTTTGGCTTCGGTGATTCGATTTGATGGTCTATTCGGTACATTCAATGCGTTTGATATTTCTTCATGATTTTTTTAAAAATTTTGAATTATTGCTGATTTTACGTCATAGATGTCTCATGTCTGTATCTGATACTGAAAAGTAAGTGTTGAATTTTGATTGTTAAATGAAGTTTTGGATGCCGAGGTGAGAAAATCAGAATTTGATCGTGATATTTAGCTTTTGTTGAATCTTCGGTTTGATGAGCGACCCTTTTTTTTTGTTTTCCATTTTTGGATTTTTTGGCTTCGGAGATTGGATTTGATGGTCTCTTCGGTACATTCATTGCGTTTGATAGTTTTTGTTTTTTTTTTAAAAAATTTGGATTATTAATGATTTTACATTATCGATGTCTGTATCTAATACTGAAAAGTAAGTGTTGAATTTTGATTGTTAAATGATGTTTTGGATGCCGAGGTGAGAAATCGGAATTTGATCGTGATATTTTGCTTTTGTTAATCTTCGGTTTGATGAGCGCCCCTGTTTTTTTGTTTCCTTTTTTTGTGTTCTTTTTTCTTGGACATTCGATTTGATGGTCTCTTCGGTACATTCATTGCGTTTGATAGTTTTTGTTGATTTTTTTTAAATTTTGAATTACTTTTGATTTTACATTATCGATGTTTGTTTCTAATACTGAAAAGTAAGTGTTGAATTTTGATTGTTAAATGAGGTTTTTGATGCTGAGGTGAGAAAATCAGAATTTGATCGTGATTTTTAGCTTTTGTAATTTGAGAATCTGTGGATTTGATCTGTTGTTTCAGTTTCATGGTTCTCTGTATCCGAGTAACATCAAGATGAATGTGAAACTGTGGGTCGATTGATCTCGATTGATTCATATTATTTTATTCACATGTTGCGCTGCTTAGTTTATGATTCTCTGTGTTTGGGATTCATTTATTGCATAACTGATCAAGGGATTGAAATTCTAAAACTGCATCACATGCTTGCATTTTGATTGGTGATTCAGTAATTGTGATGGAGATCATTTGTGATTTTTTTTCTTCAGTGTATTGTGGTTCTCAGTTCTCTTTAAATTCATGTTATGAATGCTTTAGTAAAATTTTGAATTTATATTACTTTGTATATGAGATGGTGTTTGATATTTTTTTTGTATTCCCCATACCCATGCAAATTGCAAATACAGTTGCCCTTGTTTTTGCATTTTGAATATATATGGATATTTTGCCTTTTCCTTTCAATTGCATGGCTAAGTTTCATTTTGTGAAATCATCATGGTCTTTCACTGGGAACCTTTTGTGAGGATGCTCGCTAGTCTAGTTTTTTCATCATGTGACCTAGATTTAATAATTGAGGAATTCTAGTGGAAAGTACCTTTAGATTTATAATATTGCTTGATGTTTCTTTTTTATTTAATGTTAAAACAGACTCACTTTATATTTGTACATGATATATGGATGTGTATCAATTAAATTGTGAACTTTGCCATGAAGTCATTTAGTTGGTTACATGGAAATTGATATATCAAGCCATTTCAGATAAGCCACATCCCATCTGATCTGTTCGGCAATGGAGTTTTCACTCTCTAATCAGAAAAATTATATTCTTTTTTATATTTTGATTTGGTAAATTATCAATTTATGGTAAACTTAATCATTTAGAAATGTTTTTAGCTAAACAGTAAACTAAATTCTTCATATCTGCATTGAGGCAGCCCCTGTTATCAAAGTTTCATCAAAAGGCATGCCCCTGTTTTCCCTTTCTCCAGTTGTAACATGTTTTAACATCACTACAATGGAGTTCTTTGATTTGTAATGTATTTTTTTCACATGTTGCGATGCTTAGTTTACAATTCTTTGTATAGTTTGAGATTCTTTCATTGTGTTTGGGATTCTTTTATTACATAATTGATCAAGGGATTGAAATCCTAAAACTGCATCACATGCTTGCATTTTGATTGGTAATTCGGTAATTGTGATGGAGATCTTTTGTGAATTTTTTTCTTCAGTGTATTGTGGTTCTCTTGTAAATTCATGTTATGAATGCTTTAGTAAAATTTTGAATATATATTACTGTATATGAGATGGTGTTTGTTTTTTTTTTCTTGCCTTTTTTTATTCCCCATACATGCATGCTAATGCAAATACAGTTGCCCCTGTTTTTGCATTTTGAAGATATATGGATATTTTGCTCTCTTTTTTTTCAATTGCAGCACGGAATTTCGCTATGTGAAATCATCATGGTCTTTCACTAGGACTCTTTTGTGAGGATGCTCACTAGTCTAGATTTTTCATTGTGTGACCAAGATTTAATAATTGAGGAATTCTAGTGGAAAGTACCTTTAGATTTATGGTATTGCTTGATGCTTCATTTTTATTTAATGTTAAAACAGACTCACTTTATATTTGTAGATGACATATGGATGTATCAATTTAAGTGTGAAGTGTGAACTTTGCCATGAAGTCATGTAGTTGGTTGCAAGGAAATTGATATATTAAGCCATTTCAGATAAGCCACATCCCATCTGATCGGGTTGGCAATGGAGTTTTCCCACACAAATCGGAACAATTATGTTTTTTTTTATATTTGATTAGGTAAATCATCAATTTATGGTAAACATTAGCATTTAGCAATGTATTTAGCTAAACTGTAAACTGAATTCTTCATATCTGCATTGAGGCAGCCCCTGTTTTCAAAGTTTCATCAAAAGGCATGCCCCTATTTTCCCTTTCTCCAGTTGTAACATGTTTTAACATCATTACAAATTTTATTAAAATCGACATTCTAACTGTAGGAGAAGTAATAATTCATATGCACTATATATTTGTTTTTAAGTCCAATCCTTCTTTTAAATACAAAAAAAGAAAATAAGTCCAGTCCTTTTTGCATCGATGATATGTACCTATCCTAAAAGCTCAAAGGGTTGTCCAAAGGAGGAATATTGTCAATGAAAATGAGCATTTTGAAAACAGAATCAGTAGTTTCATCAAGTTATAAACAAATTATCCCTGCAAAAAGATGATAGCTTTGGTCACAGAGTATCTATATTGGGCATAGGCATCAATTTTTCTTCCCGCTGTGGAACGTTTTGGCTATGGGCTAAGCAAGGATTCATTGGTCTGTTGTAGTGAGTGTACTAACAGATATTCACTAATGTATATCATTTTTAGAAAATTCTTTGATGAACCGGTTTAGGCATTATTGTGATAAAAACATCTTTCTTCATCAATTTTTCTGATAATACCTTTCTTTCTAATGATTTTTGTATTTAAATTTGAAATCATTTAACACGTGATCTGTTTTCATTTTCTGACACGGTGCAAGTATCTCAAAATATCATTTCCATGACAGATTTTTTTTCCAATTATGGTGTCCTTTACTGTTTCTTCTTTTGAAAAATTAAATAATGGCGTAAGGGCTCCATGGATTTTAGCTTTAGTATTAAATGATTATTATTAGAGTCATTGCTGTCATTAATCACTTTTCATGTCTGAAAAATATTGTATCGTTGTCACTTCTGAACAGGCATCTCATCTTGCCCGCCTTGTCTGAGACAGTGAAGCCAGAGAGTTCTTCTGATCAGTTCCCACCATGTCTTCTTTGAATCCACATGCAGCTCCGTTCATACCAATGTCCCAAAAAGTGTTGGGAGGGAATCATGAAAATCTCAGCATGACATCTGGAGATTCTGAATATCATTCATCTGGGAATCTGCACATCTCCGAGTATACAAAAGCCGACATTGATGCTGAGAAGCAGATTGTTGTGGAAGAGTTTATGCTGGCCATGGACTATCTGTCCACCATGTTTCCTGACGTTGATGTTGAATCTATCATTGAATTGTTCTACGCGAATGAAGGGGACTTTGAATCGACACTTGAAATACTGGAGCACCTTGAGGTACTACCCTATGCCTTCCTAATATTTTCTCTGTCAATTATCTCCTAGCACAGTAAATGAATTATAAGCCTGAGGAACTTTGCCTGCATAGTTTGTCATATTGATGAACTGCTTTTGAAATTAGATTTCCATTAAGCATACATTTGTTTTCTTCAAAAAAAAAAAAAACATTGGTTAGATTTTTGAAAGGCTCCTTTTTATTTTTAATTTGTGAAATGAGTTAAAAAGAAAAAGAAAGAGCTTTTCCATTGAAAACAGTTTTTGAAATTAACTTGTCCGGAAACATATTTTTGTTAGATTCTTAACAGATTGTTTTGTATAACTAAATGTTGTTTTTCACGTTATTCAAAAACTGAGACTGCTAGGGGTATTTAAAAACGAGTTTGGATCAAGTATTATTCCTACAAAGCAGCCCAATCTTGTTTCCAACCACCTTTGTGTATAGCTTTTAAAAAAAACTTGCGATCATTTGGGGCATTTAGAAACATATGTGGATTAAGGGTCCATTTGTTTCAAGGTAAAAGTATAGTAAAACACTGCTTTTCTCTAAAAATATATACGGGTGAATGTTTGGGAGGTTTAGAAAAGAACGGTTAGAGAAAAATAATTTCCTCTATGGTCCTAAAATCCGGTAAGAGCAGAATCAACCAAAATGTATTTTCAAACATTACCATATAATATTTCTGCTTGCAATATAAAGTTACCATTCCCATCACACCAGCAGCTCGGAGGCGGGGAAAGCTCTCAGCACCCGTCGGAGCAGCCCGATGTCAACCAAAATCTGAATTCGGACTCAACGGTGGGTGGGGATGGATCTGCTTCACACACAGAGGAAAACATTGTCAGTGGGCCGAGCGCTTCATCTGATTTATCCACTTCAAGTTGCAGCATCAGATTGAAGGAATGAAACATAATATTCTTTACTTAGCTCTACTGTACCATTTCAATGCTCTGCTGCTGCATTCACTCTTCATTTTTTTTGTGTAGATCATGTGTAAATCTACACTCTGCAGTGGTTTCTGTTCATGAGTTCTTCAGCAGACACACACACAGATATTGTCAGTGTCTTTTTAACTGTTTCAGGTGCTTATAAATTCTTAAATGGGATAGGCTTGAATGGTTCTCATGTCTATGTTGTCTTTCTGTATCTCAAATTTTGAAGACTAAAAAGGTCCCTTTGGATAGGCATTTTTATCCGCGTTTGCGACCTGAATGCATTAAAACGTTGAGACGCCTATCCATTAGGCTTTCGCGTCAAGAACTCATCTAATCTGTTCGCGTTCATAGTGTAAAATAATGACTTCTCCCACAAGTGAAGAGAGATTTTTTAGATCGCTGATATACTCAATTTGTTTTACAATCTATACACTATAATAGCATAACATATACTACGTTATTATAGTATATAGGGTTCTATGAAATTATTTTTTTTCATTTTTTTCAAGTGAAAAAAGGTATCATTGTATTTCAGTATATATTTCATTTTATATAATATCATGTATTTTATTTTAATTAAAAAATCTATTTTTTTAAAAATGGTGTGTATTGAAATTGAGGTTGCAATGAGGGTTTGATGTATTATTTTTCTTTTTTTTTTTTAGCACTCTTTCCAAACACTTCCATTAACTTCAATAACATATAATTAACAATGGAAATTGATATGTCCATTATCCAGTCCAACAATCTCATCCACAACCTATATCTGTTTTCTTTATAAACACACACTATCAAAGTACATACTCTTATGTAAATTGAATACATATTAAAATATACTAGTTTTATTTTTTATTTTTAAAAATTACACCTTCATGCACAACAATAGACACCATGGCGCAATATGCATTAGACTATCGCGATGTATGAGAATGTAGACTGATTAATAATCCACGCGACGTGACCGTTAATTCCCGGTCAATAATATATATGATGACGTGGCAATGACGACTGGTCATAGCCGGCGAAGACCGACCCCCTATAAATCAGCCGACTTTTTCGCGTTTTCGATACAGTTTTTTTTGTTTTTTCGGTTCATTTCATCGAAGAAGAAACCCAAATCATATTTTTTTCATTTCGTCGAAGATTCTCCGAAGATCGAATGTGTTGAGGTTCGTTTTCGTCTCTCGATCGTGAAAAAAGGTCTGTTTTTTATCGACTTTTTGTCTCGATTTGGTCGAAGTTTTAATTTTCGTGTTTTTTTTTGGACAGATGAGATGATAAGCTAAAGATTGAATATTCGATTTGGTTTTGATGTGATTTTTTTCGTTGATCGGTCTCGACGACGTTCAATCGGGGTGAAAATCGTTGAGATCGGCTGTTTTTTGCGTTAAAGATTGCAAGTTTGAAGGAATCTCTGGATTTTAGGACCTAATTTCGTAGGATTTGGGGGAGATCATCTCCGTCGCTGAAGATCGAAAGCTAGGGTTAGGGTTTTTGTGGATTGGAGAGGATCTATTGATATGGGAGTCGATTATTACAATGTATTGAAGGTGAACAGGAATGCCACGGATGACGACCTCAAGAAGTCGTACCGGAGGCTCGCGATGAAATGGCACCCCGACAAGAACCCCAACAACAAGAAGGAGGCCGAGGCCAAGTTCAAACAGATCTCAGAGGCTTACGAGGCAAACAATCCCTATCAAGATTGAAAATTCTGGGTTTTTTTTTTGTGGGATTCTGTCCGTTCTTTGATTGCACTTTGATATCTTGCAAATGTTAAATTTTTAGAATTTTAATGATCTATGAATGATTTGCGCATGACTCATATGGAATTCATGTTATAAATCATGTGTTTGAATTCATTGCATGTCAATTTTCTTTTCCAAATTATGAACATTTCACCTTGAATGCCAACATATCATTTATTACTCCAACTATTTGTCATTCAGAGTTAAAAGCCCGGTCACAGATACACAATATATAGGAAATTGTCTGATCAATTGAGTCCTGTTTGTTTGATAGATATCTTTCAAAAGGCTTTCTTTCCCTTCTTTGGGTATCCATAATATAGTGAGGTTCTGCTAGACCATCTTTTTGACCCATTGATAGGTATGTTGGTTGAAGATTCTGTCTTTTATTGGTGTACTTTCCATTTTGGTGGTCCCTCTTCCTAGCGTCTTCAAATTTTGAGAAAAGCAGTTTGTCGGATCAGAAACATTTTTTAAGCAATGGTGGAAGTTTTCCTCCCAGATTATATGAATCCAACTTCAAACTCCATGAAGTTAGATAGGGGTGGAATAAAGGACACTGCTTATAATGTTTTTTTGGGGCTACTTCTTTATTATTGGAATATACTCTTTGGATATCAGTTTTCCTAGTCTGCCTTTTGACATCAATTTTCCTTGTTATTGATCTTTATCAGGTCTTGAGTGATCCTCAGAAGAGAGCAGTCTATGATCAGTATGGAGAGGAAGGCCTGAAGGGTGTTCCCCCACCAGGTTCTGGAAGTGGGCCCTCATTCTCTGGTGGGCCTAATATCTTCAATCCACGGAATGCAGAGGACATCTTTGCTGAGTTTTTTGGTAGTAGCCCATTTGGATTTGGTTCAATGGGCCATGCAAAATCCATGAGGTTCCCAATGGACAGTGCTGGTGGTGGGTTCTTTGGTGGTGACGTTCCCAATGTCTTCCGGTCTTATACAGAAGGAATGGGGGCTGGTGGGGGTCCTCCAAGGAAGCCGCCTCCAGTGGAGAGCAAATTGGCTTGCAGCCTCGAGGATCTTTACAGTGGGTCTACGAGGAAGATGAAGATCTCAAGAAATGTTTTCGACGCCCATGGGTATGGATTTTGAAGTGTTGTTCATTCACGTTACCTGTCTTTGCCATTCTTTTATTTCACGGTATGTTTGTGAAGATTGTGCTTTTATTTCTCACTCACCTAGGAATCCACATGATTTTTTTCGAAAATCGGTGCCTCCTAGGATTTGATCTCTTGACCTCCTTATTGGATAGGGGGGCACTAACCGGCTAACCCCAAGCTCAGTTTGCTTTTTTTATTTTGAAGATTGGTGCCCCTAGGGTTTGATCCCTTGAGTTCTTATTTTTCCTAATGAACTGGACAGGAGGCCCACTAATTGATTTTTTCATCCTATCAGATAATGATTTATGGAAAATGCATGTTCCATATTATCAATTAATCTGCATGTTGTGTAGCTCTTTTATCATATTTAGGTCAGATATTTCATTTTAATACATTCAGTCAAAAGGAAAATGTATGTAATCCTAATCGTGATCGAAACGTCATTTATTTAAAAAGCAATAGAAATGTTAGGATTACCTTATAATGAATCAATATTCATCATATGGTTTCATCTGCTCGTGATCTTCATTAGATCATTATCTTGAGCTTGTGGACAACATATATTCAACCACAAGCATGTTGGAAAGTTTTTCTGACACGACCTGGAACTTGTTGAGTTGTATCTCTTTGGCAATAACCACGGAGAACCTATGTTCAGCTCATAAGTTTATCGTCTTGTTTGAGCTAACAATAGGATGCTAATAATGTTTAGGAATGTGTCTCCTTCTCATGTAACCGAGTGTTTGAGTCATATTGTCTGTCTTTTTTGGATTGCAAAATGATGTATTAACTAGCTTCAGTGTATTCCATTACTGAAGTTTTTTGGTTCCTTTGGGATCACACTAACCTTTTTACCTTGCTTGATGAATCTTAATTTATTCATTCTTTAGAGCTACATAACTTTTTTCTCGCCCAAAATATTTGTGAATCCATACTACTCATACATTTGTAATTTGCTGTAATAATGGAATAATGCATTAGGGCCCCGTTGGAACCAATTGTCAAAATCATTTTGCGTTTACAAAATTAAAGTTTAGATAATCATCACCAAACGGGTATATTTCACATTCAACTTTTGATTTTAAATTTTGGGTTTTATGTTCTAAAGGCCATCAAAATAGCTTTATTAAAAAGCCAATTGGAAGTAGTTTTTCCAGAATTGATTATTTAAATTAATAGAACATAATCTGTACTTGAAGAAAAGTGGTTCCAAACAGGGATTTTGTTAGTGAGACCAATTTCAAACGTTTTAATGATTTTGATCTCATTCATTTCATTATTTTTCCCATTTCATTATTTTTCCTCTCCCAACAAAAAAATTAAAAAATAACTATATGTACAGGCGACTTGTCCCAGAGTCGGAGATCCTCTCAATCGATGTGAAGCCCGGGTGGAAGAAGGGGACGAAGATCACCTTCCCCGACAAGGGCAACGAGCACGCAAACCAGCTCCCCGCAGACCTTGTGTTCGTGATTGACGAGAAGCCACACGAGGTCTACAAGAGGGACGGCAACGACCTCGTGGTCCACCACAAGCTCACCCTGGCTGAGGCCCTCGGCGGGGCCCACCTGAGCCTCACTACCCTCGATGGACGCGCCCTCTCCATCCCAGTCAACGACATCGTCAGCCCTGGTTACGAGCTCGTGATATCAAAGGAGGGGATGCCCATCGCGAAGGAGCCCGGAAAACGAGGCAACCTCCGCATCAAGTTCGAGGTCAAGTTCCCGTCCAGGCTCACGGCGGAGCAGCGGTCGGGGCTCAAGCGCATATTGGGAGGGTGAAGAAGAACTATGTTATAACACACTCAACACACATTATAGGTGAGGTTGGTTTGTGTTCTCTACATGTGTTGTTTTTGTTTTTCTAATGGAATTTATTCTAACTGATGAGATTGTGATTGGGTTGATTTGAGGTTGGGATTTGGAGTGACAGAGGGATGTAAATTTGGGTTGTAGTGGTTGTTATAATTCATTTGTTCTTTCTGTTTTTTTTTCTTTCATATATTTCAAATAAGGTAGTGATTTCTGAATCATGTTGAAAGGAGTTGATGTGTTTGAGAGTTCATGAAGATGGAAGTTTTGATGAAAATATGTGATGTGTGTGTGTGTGTGTGTTTTAATGCAATTTGTCATAACTGATGACATTATGATTGGGTTGTGTAATTGTATTTTTTTCACCTTGTCTTGGCAGTCATTGTTGATTTGAGATCAGTTTGGAGTGGGAGGCCATAGGGGAATGTAAATTTGGGGTTGGTCTGTTTGAAGTAGTTAATAATTCTTTTGTTCTCTGTGTTTTTGTCATTTTAAGGGGGAAAAGAAAATCCATATAGCCTTTGTAAACTGTCTTAAATTTATATAATCCTTTGAAAACATCTATATAAAATATAAATAGCCTCATGAGTTAAAATTTCCGTTAATAGGTGACGACTACTCTGCGAAATATTCTGTTTGAAAATATATCAAAAATCCTCTATAATGAGTTAAAAGTGCGAAAAGTCTTTTGAAAATTATGATTTTGTCCCTCCGGATTGTGTTTAATAATATATTTGGAGGGACAAAATCGTTATTTATAGATGGTTTATCACATTTAAAAATGTAAGATATTTTTAATATATTCAATCAATGTTAATCAAACGAAATATTCATATAATATTTCTCACATGTCAATGATAGTTTTAACTCATGTGGTTATTTGGATTTACATAAGTGTTTTCGGGGGTTAAACAGACTTCAAGAAAAGCCAAGGGGTTATATGAATTTCAAGCAGATTACAAGGGGTTATTTGGATTTTTCCCTAAAATTTTTTGAAAATTTATGTACTCAATGCATACCTACCTGTCTATATATATATTTAATTTAAAAATTGTAATTTATTAACGAAATAACTTTATAAAAAATTTAAAACTTATGTAGACTGTGTTAGACCAATCATTTTTTAACCCCAACTCACAACCCACCAATGAAACTCAAATAACCCAACCCAACCCACCTAAAAGCGGATCATGTTTGGTCAGGCCAACACGCCCAACCCGAACCCAAAGGGTGTCTCTATTTACACCCCTTTCAATGCCCTGAACACCTCAATTCTTCCAACATGCAACCCAAATAAGATTATATTATTTAAACACCCGACATATAGGATTTTCCTTGTACACCCCTTCAATCAATCCCTTTGAAACCCAAAAAAACCCATCAACTATGACAATTACCACGACCACCTCCTTTCAATCAATCCCTTTGAAACCTAAAAAAAACCATCAACCCGTCACTCTTCACTCTTCCTCGCGTTGTTCATTCCAGTGCCTCTGAATTCCTGTATGTGTGCATTTTAATAAGCATGTTGTCGAAAGAAATGACAAATATCGACAAATAAATTGTTGAACCATTTCTACTACTTTCGGTTCATATTTGTTTGCACTTCAACAAATCGTCTGTCGACAACGGTAAAACTAGTTCGACTGATGGGTTGTCGAACTAGGTCCAATACCTCCTAGTCTTTTTTTCAAGAGCTCCACGTACTCCTATTTCTTATCTTTTAAGCCCTCTTATCATCTTTTTCACCATAAGATCTTAAACTCCTCCATTGCTCAGAAGAGATGAAGAAGACAAAATTTTTTTAATTTTTTTTTCATAGATGGATTTTAAACATAGTTCTTCTCAATTTTTTGTTTGGATCTTCTTTATCATTCATTGGTTTGTGTGATTTAAGGATTCTTTGTGTTGGTTGGATTTTGTGTTTTTTTTCTAGGGTAGATAGTAGGTGTGTAAAGAACATTTTTGTAATTGGATTTTATATTCCGTTACCCATTTATTTTGGGCGTGTAGGGAAATAACAAGAGTGCAAATAAAGCCACTCAAACCCAAAACCTCCCATTGAACAGAACCCTAATGGGAGCTTTATCATGCACACCCAACCCAAATAAGATATATTATTTAAAAGAATTATTACACTCAATCTTTTTTACGTTACAAAATGTAATCATATATAAGTCTTTTCAAATTCAATGAAACATATGCATCGGTAGACTAACGATGTATATATCTTATCAAATTTTTTATTTCACTTACTAAAAAATAGGCACATTCAACTTAAAATGGAGCGGTATACATTTTTTTTTATGAAAACATATACCTCATTAAACAATGTTTATTATTTTTTAAAAAATAAAAGGAAATAATTCAAATAACTCCATGTAAACTGCTTAAAATCCATATAACCGTCTGACTTTTCCTAAAGTCCATATAACTCCCTTGATGCACTTATGTAAATCCAAATAGTCATCTGAGTTAAATTTCCGTTGACAGATGTAAAATATTATGAGAATATTTCATTTGGTTAACTATAACAAAAAGCACAATATATCAAAAAACCCTACAATGTACTAAAAATACAAAAAATTATTTAAAGAATATTATTTTAACCCTCTGAGCAGATTATTGAACTTCATTCGAAGAGGTAAAATTATTATTTACAAAATATTTTTCGTATATTTAGCACATTGTATTGTATGAGTCTTTCGGTATACTATGTTTTCGATCATAATGAACCAAACATAATATTCTTTATCTGTCAACATAAATTAGGTTATTAGAATTTGCATATGTATTTTTAAGAGATTATATGTATTTCAAGAATAGTTAAACAGTTATATGGATGTCATACAGTTTATACGGGATAAATGGATTTTTCTCAAAAATAAAAAAAAACATGTGTAGTCTAAGTTTTGTACTCCTATACTACCATTTGCCATTCTTTAAACACCCCAATACTACATAGGGTTTTCATTGCACACCCAAAAAAACAAAACCTGGTTCTTTAAACCCTAGTTGCTTCTCTCTCCCTCTTCCCCTCTCTCTCTGTCGACAGCCCTTCCTGTCACTCTCCCTCGGCGTCGCCAGTCCAGTCCCGCGCCATCGTCATCCCGTTCACTCTGTGTCAATCTCGACTTGTCGACAATAGATTTGCCGAGCCTTCCCAGTATTGTGTTTGGTTCTTCCGTTCGACCTTCCTATTCAACTTCAGCAGAGTAAGCTCTCCTCTTTTCACAATCAGTTCCGTTTTTTTAGTGTTTTTTGTGATTGGATTATCTCTATAGAAGCAAAATTTGTAGAAAAATCACTGCTTTATCTCATATGGGTCAACTTCTGATGTATGAAATTTGATTTCTAAAACAGAGGTATGGGCAGTACAAGAAAGGACCTCTTGGACTGGGATGAACCCAAACCTTCTTTCGCCGGTATTTTTTTTTTTTGAATTTTTTTTAGTCAGTGTATGAGAAGTTCATGTTTTCAGGCTTCAAAGATTCAATTTTTATTATTTCTTTTATTCATTTATTGAGGCAGAATCAGCCCTTCTTGTTTGCAATAAAGATGCTTTGCCTCACAAGAACAAGGAGCCTTCAAGTAGTAAGGAATCAAAAGGGGTGCTTTCCACCACTTCTGTTCCTACAAGCCAAGGTGATTTTTTTGAAACTCTTTTGTTGATAACAGTTTTTCTGAGGATTGAATTGATAGTTTTATGAGTTCTTTTGGAGAGTGTGTGTCTAATTTGATAGAGCTTTGAACTTGTAATTTTGGAATCAGTCCCATGCTATTAGAAACTAGGATTTGTTTAGTGCATTTCGAGTATTTGAATTTGGATGCCTTTTTTTTTGTGCGCGTGCGTGGATGAGTGTTTTTTTAATAGTAATCTTGAACCTAGGACCCTTTCAGTACTTCTACCACCAACCTGCCAAGAGGTGGTCTGGTTGGTACCATGGTTACTAACTAATATTCCTTTTTTTCTTGGAGTTGGATCACACATTAGACTGAATTCATGAAGTTCACCTTTCATTCTGTTTTTAAATTACTTCATAGTACCAATCTTTTAATGCTTCTCCTATATTTGGTTTTTATGTGGAATTTGATATGATGGCCATGCCACAACAGCATTTTCTTTTGTTGATAACAATTTTTTCGGGGAATGGAATTGATGGTTTTATGAATTCTTTTGAATTCTTGAACATGGGCTCTTAGTTTGATAAAGCCATGGATTTGTGATTTTGAAAACGGGTCCTGTGATTATGAAACAGTAATATTTTTATAAAAAACTTTTAAGACTCAAACCTAGGACCCCTCAGTGACGAGGGGTGCCTGTACCAACTTGCTGAGAGGGCTTGGTGGCTACCATCATTACCACTCATATTCCTTTTTGCTTGGATTGAATTCATGAAGCTGACCTTTTTTTGTCACTTTGTAGTTTCAATCTTTTATTGTGACTCACATTTGAGTTTTTATGTGGAAATTCGAAATTGAGATGATTTGTTTTCTGGGCATATCGCATGTTCTTTTGGAGTGCATGGAATTTTAGATGGTTGATGATATCTGTCTTGGACATGTCAATTGAATGCATTCTACTCATTTGAGTTTTTTAATTTAGTTACCATGGTTGGTAACTCGTATTACTTTGTGCTTGATGTTGGATCACTCATTAGACTGAATATCCATGAAGCTTACACTGTGTATTTGTTTTTGGTTTTTTAAATCACGTGACACTTACATTTGAATTTCCATGAAATTAACATGATGTGTTTTATGACCATGTTACAAAGCCATTTTCTTTTGAAGTGCATGAAACTTAGATGGCACCGATGAATTCATCTGTGCCTTAGCAAATTCAATTGATTTACTTCCGAATTTTTGCACACAATCTTCTATTAAAAAAATTCGTGAATGTTGCATATAAGTCCTGATTTCTGTATTATATGTACACTCTCGAGTTTGGTATGTCACACAATGAATACAGCTTCTTTTTTTGGATGAGATTCCCCAACACTAGTTGGGAAAGCCCTGAACACTCAATATGCCCGAACATGTTTAATATTGATGAACCCTCTCTTTTTTGTGTTGAGGAACCCCAATTTTATGGTTTGAAGTTTCAGCTCTATAGAAATGTGTACTTTGAAGATTGCCCATCCGATTTGATTCACGCCTCTTTGCAGTTCTAGGAAAAGTGAAGGATTTTCTACGGATCATGGCTGAAGCCAATAGGAAACTTGAAGTTGATGCAAAGGTATTTAATCTCATGGTTTAAAGGAACCTCTCACGCAACTAATTCATTTTTTCTAATGGTCCTTGGTGATGGATTTTGACAAACCTTAGGAGAAACCTCGTGCTGATTACGACATTGAAGTTCTCACCGGAAATGAAGATGAATACATTGAGATGGTACTTGATTCTTTCATATTGTTTTATTTATTAGAGCAGGTGAAAACAACGAAAGTAGGCATTGCGTGCTTTCGGATCGCTTATATATGCCTTTTTGCAGTCACTTATACTACGCCACTAACGCAGTATATGAAATCACCCCACCTAACACAATACATGCTCCACTATGTCAATATATACTCGATTATGAAAAAACGTAAAAATATTTGCATTCAATTCATATGAGTATGTACTTCATTAGCCGAATATATACTTTGAAAAAAAAAATCAAAACATGTCTAGTCTCCAAAAGGGACTGCACAATGGACTAGGACTAAGCATAACATTACACATATGCCAGGACTTGCTTTTGGGTGTTGCGGATCTTCACACGCCTGAAGCCATCGCTGCAGCTGAATCTGCGATGGGTGGTGCGTCCAAGTCATCATTTCCTTCAGCCTCTCACAGCAGCAGCTCTGACTCTGAAGACAGTGATGAAGATGATAATGAGACCAATTCAAACAATTCATCTCAGAAGCCAAATTCAGACTGTGATGATTCATGTAGCACCGAACAGCCGAAAAAGCGGCCAAAGATTACAGAGCTCAATTGAAGAACAGCATCTTCAATGGGTGTTGAAGATTAAAATTTTGAGTTGTGAGGATCCACTTTTGTTTACAGGGGAGAATTCAATTCATGATTACTCATCCTGTGTAGCTACACTGTAATCCATCTCTTCTATTTGAGAGGTGTTATGTGTAGGATTGGTGAGCTGCTCTGTTTCCCCGCTTGCAATCCGCACCTGTTTTGATTTTTTATATAAATAGTATGTCTCAATCCTCATGAGATATATATATTCTTTATAAAAGATAAAATATATATTTCAACGAATTGGATGAACCTATTTTTAATAAATGTGAATGTTTTAGAGGTCTATACCTCGTCTCAATCTCATGAGGTTTATAAACAGCCATTGTGAAATATATATATATATATAATGGGACGTGATTGCGTGCGGCGAACGGCAGGTGCGGCAGCGATCACGGGCCGTCGATCACGGGTCCATCGCATCGGACGGTCGGGGGCGATTCATCTCGACCGTTGGATGCGATGGACCCGCGATCGAACGGCCCACGTCGCGGCCGCACCTGCCGTTCGCCGCACGCAATCATTTTCATATATATATATATATATATATAATATATATATATATGACTTCCGATATGCTGCGGTCGTCGATCACGGGCCGTCGATCACGGGTCCATCGCATCGGACGGTCGGGTGCGAATTACGTCGACCGTTGGATCGGACGGCTCGCGATCGGACGGCTCGCGATCGCGACCGCACGACCTTACAACCGCATATTATCGGTTTATATATATATATATATATATAATATATATATATATATATATATATATATATATTATATATATATATATATATACGCGAGTGATAGCGTGCGGGTCGTGCGGATCCGACGTGAGTCGTCCGATCGCGGGTCCATCGCATCCAACGGTCGAGATGAATCGCCCCCGAACGTCTGATGCGATGGACCCGCGATGGACCCGTGATCGACGGCCCGTGGTCGACGCCGCACGACCGCACGACCCGCACCTAATCACTCCTCTATATATATATATATATATATATATATATATATATATATATATATACCGCACGACCCGCACGCTATCACTCGCGTATATATATATATTATATATATTATATATATATATATATATATATATATATATATATATAGAAAATGATTGCGTGCGGCGAACGGCAGGTGCGGCCGCGAAGTGAGCCGTTCGATCGCGGGTCCATCGCATCCAACAGTCGAAATGAATCGCCCCCGACCGTCCGATGCGATGGACCCGTGATCGACGGCCCGTGATCGCTGCCGCACCTGCCGTTCGCCGCACGCAATCACGTCCCTATATATATATATATATATATATATAATATATATATTATATATATATATATAATTATATATTGAAGCGATTAGGTGCGGCTGCGATATGGGCCGTCCGATCACGGGGATCGGGTCCATCGCATCCGACGGTCGATGTGAATCGCATCCGACCGTCGGATGCGATGGACCCGTGATCGTGGCCGCACTCACCGTTCGCCACACCTAATTGGTTCCATATATATATATATAGAGGGAAGTGTTTGTGTGCGGCGAACGGCGGGTGCGGCAGCGACTACGGGCCATCGATCACGGGTCCATCGCATCGGACGGTCGAGTGCGATTCACGTCGACCGTTTGATGCGATGGACCCGTGATCGAACGGCCCACATCGCGGCCGCATCTGCCGTTCGCCGCACGCAATAATTTTCATATATACACACACACACACTTTTTTTTAGTGTAAAGCTATTGTGGAATATTTAATTGCAGGGTTGTTATAGTGACATTGTGAAAACAATGTTCATCTGTAAAACCCGGATGCACAGAATCACTTACAATCTTATGTGTTTGAATGAGGGGACGCGAGACTGAACTGGATAAGGTGCTAACTCCGCAATGTTTAGATAGCTTGCTATGAATGTAGTAAAATGGAATCAAATCACACTTTGCTGATGTTGCTGACTCTCTGAGAGTTGAGAAAGCTAGAGCCCTTCCGAGGAGAAAAAAAAGCTCTCTTTTCATAACTTTCTTTTTTAATTGAAGGTAAGAACTTTTCTCATTGGTTATTTGTCTGAGGATATGTTTAGATTTGAGTTTACAATTTTTGAAAACATTTTTCTAAGAAGTGTATTTTTGTGGTAGAGCAATTGTTCATTTAGGCAAGTATTTGGGAGATTTGGCTCGCTCGTAATGTCGTGGTATTGAAAAACTATTTTTTTATTGATTCCTAGAAAACATTTTTTTCTAGTTTTTTAAAAACATAATTTGGAGTTACATTTAAAACTAAAAATTCAAGTCATGCTTTGTGATCAATCATTCAAAATTTTGGGTACTTGAGAAAACACAGTTTATTATTTTTGACACGCTTGCAATTTTTGACTTCCTGCAAAAGCAAATTGTGTTTCAAAATTCTCTAGCCCGTGTTTGTTTTGGGTATAAGCTCTGGATAACCCCGGATAAGAATTTTGGTGTGTTTGTTTGCCCTGGATAACCCCTGATAAAGTATGCCAGAATAAACTGATATAAAGTGGTATATGGATTTCAATCAACCCCTGGAATTAAAGTTATCCTAAGTTATTCCACTCAATGAATATGTGAGTCCACTGTCAAATCAACTGTCATCACCTCTTATAAATCACCTATCAAATCAACTATCATTTTTTTTTTTAATTTTTAAATCTTTATCCATACTTTATTCACATTTTATCCAAACAACAAAACATTTATTCTTATATTTACCAAGGAGAATAATTCAAAACACAACCAAACACAAAATCACTTTATCCTTATTTATACTCACTTATGTTTGGATAAATGTATACACTGTCATAAAACTCATCCCTATTCCAAACAGGGGGTTATGTATATATCCATCAAAGCGGAATCTCCAAAAGCCTCCAAATAATGGCTTTTATGTGCTCCTATTTTAAATGCTTATTTAGGCTTATCAATTCCTTTGAAATTGTGTTATTCCTCCACTGCTATAAAAAGACTTGTCAAATCATATGTCATCATCTCTTATACATCATTAGGCCCACATGTTCAAGAAACTTTTTACACCTTATTAATATTTTATTCTTCATCAATCAAACAATTCAACATTTATTATTGCATTTCTCAATAAAATAACAAAAAAACACCACCAAACATAAAATCACACATTCCGTAGATTAAATTATCTATTCCTAAAATAGGTATACACATCAAAATAGCTTGTGTTTCTATCCAAACAGGCCAAGAGTCAAGCCTGTAATTGTAAAAGCATTCCCCTATGAACATTTGATTGAATAATGTGGCATCCATCATAATTCAGGTTTACATCAAAAAAAAAATTGTTTAATAATATAAAATGTGATATTGAGATAAGGATGTGAAAAAAATGTTTCAGATCACAGATTTTCAATAATCATGCCCAAGCCCTTATTGAAGCCATTTCTTACATACAAAGGCAATAGTGCATCTGCGGCCAACCCACAGATATAACAACGAAAAGGAAAAACAAAGTGCTTTTCACATTTTGCTGCTGTTCCTCCGAATACAACAAACGAAATCGTAGCTCTGATTGCATGAGAAGAGAAACACAGGAGGCACGTCAATGAGAAGCCGCTCGCTCAAGGAGATCCGTGTATTCTTCAGATACATAGGACTTCACTTTGAGAACTGACTTCTTTTTATCTGGGCCTGGAGAAAAATATTGGACTCCAATAACTGTGGCCAAACCTGAGATTAGATGATAAAAGCAAGAAATAAGAAACCATAACACAAAAAACCAATGCAATAATGATGTTCCATACCCTGGACATTTACCTATTAATATAATATGGTGGCATCCCATTCTTATCAATTTGATAATAGTAAATAGAATAATGTTATGTGCAACCCTTTTTACAGCCCCATTTTCAGTCTATACGTGAATTTTTTTAAAATAATATACTTAATTTAATGATGCATATGCTTTTATAAAAAAAGGAAGCATATACTCTAATAAATTGCATTAATGCATTTATAGAAAATGCAAAAAATTTCTATTAAAGCATATACCTTGTTAATATAAATATATGCTTTATATACCTTGTTAATGTGAATATATGCTCAAGTGATTTTCTATCAACGCATATAAGACTGGAAGATAAAATATTCTAGCTATTGTGGCAAGAGAAGGGGGGAATGGGAGTCTGGCAGGAAATAGGAGTCCATCTGGCCCCTATAGATCGCCAAACAATCCCACCTCTCCCAAATTTCTATAGGCCCTCAAGTCTCTCATGCAAAGGCAAACTTATATCAGAAATCAAACTAGAAAAAACAAGGGCGCATCATTCCAAGCTAATCCAAAACGTTCACAAGGAAAGTGCTTACTATCATGAATGCGTCCATATAAAAGCCTTTCCCCCCTCCAATGCTCCAATGGTTTCAACTTAATTCTGGTGCTCCGCCTTAAACCAGATTCAATTTTTGTACCAGCTCCTGAAAAATAAATCAGAAAAAGCTCAGCCCAAGCCTAGTCTAGAAAATAAGTGTGCGAAAGCACCTTTTCCATTCCAGGTTAA
>CM060879.1:18091376-18329552 GCA_030737845.1 Acorus calamus | reverse complement strand
GTTTTAGTTTTTATCGATTGATTTATTTATTTATCTTTAAAATCTCTTTCATAAAAAAAAGAAAGATCCGATATTTTTCCCCACTACCACTATTATAGAATCTTGACTACGTCACTCCACACCATCGTTGATTTGAAGTATCAAATGATAGAAGTTGAAGATTTGCTGAACCAGAAAATCAATTTCCTGATTATAGAAATGTTGAAAACGGTTTCATTGAGAGTTTCTTACATTTAGGGGCTCAATAATTTAGGAATTTTAACTACTCATTCGCCCCCCCAAATAGAGTGCAAGGACTATTAATTAAAAAATCGTTTGAAGACTTGAAGTTAGGGGCTTAAAATTTAGTGAAAAATGCATTCACCCCCTTGAAAAGTGATTAATATTCAAAATGAACCCCTAAATCTCAGTATATCAAAAAAACTCCCTGACTTTTACCCTTAAATCTAAAAAATTATCTACCGTAACTGTTGCTAACTTGGAGCTAGGTTAAATTAACTCAACATTATGAATTATCATCCTACCCCTAACCCTTCTTCAACAAATAAATCTAAAAGATCCTAACTCAACATTTGTGCGCCTCCATTGATGAAACCTCCCCACCGATCGCCCCTTGCAGCGGCTCCTATCGCCCCCCAGCCCCAGCCCCATCACCCCCAGCTTGTGCCCCCCTACTGCAGCCCCGTCACACTTGACAAGGGTGTGCAAAAATGCTTGTAAAAATCAAACACTTGATTGACTTAAAGTTCATAAAATAGGACTGAAAGAAAGCAGACTGGAACTTTGATTTGAAATCATGTGAAAAAGATAATGAAAGAGGTATTTAAAGTTAGAGATCGCTCTTCAATAGTAAAAAAAATAAGGTTAAAAAATTATCTCGATGAGAATGACAATTTGGTCAATTTTTTTGGGCCCTTTTGGATATTTGATAGAAGGCAAGGTTTTTTTTTGGATATATATATTTGGTTTCGTTTGATTTTTTGAAGAAGGACAATTTTGTTATTTTGTTGGGTTCTTTTGGATATTTGACAAAAGGGAGAGTTTTTTTTGGATATACATATTTTGTTTCTATTAAGTGGACGGAAGATTCTAATATATTCCTTATAAACAAACAGTTATTTGATCAAGGGGGCAATTTGTTTAACCATTGCAAAAGTCAAGGATTTTTTTGGATATACTGAGATTTGAGGGGTTCTTTTGAATATCTGTTACTTCTCAGGGGATGAATTCATTTTTCTTTAATGTGAAAAAGGAGGGATCAATAACTAAATAACATAGTTTATATAGACTTAAAAATAAAATTTTCAAAGGATAGTATAAAAAATTTCAATTATCTGTCAGCCCAAATAGATGGAGGTTTGATGGAGGGACTAAAAACGAAATAGGCCTGTGAAGTTGGGGACTTAAAAAAATATGAAGAAGGGAGGGATCATTCATTAAATAGCATACTTTACAAGGACTTTAAAATAAAAATCACTTTGATTTATCGCATGGGGCCCTGCCTTGCGAACTGGGTCGGCTGACTTGGTCCGACGTGTTGACGAGTCAAATTTTATTGAGACAGTTGACCTCTTTTTTAGAATTATAATATAAAGTTAATCAAAGTATATAAATGAGAAAAGTTTGTTTTTAATTATGTTAATAGGAACCCGTAATAATGAAGTTTTTCGGTTTGAATGATCGTTGGTCAATTATGAATAAGAATTTATATTATGTGAAAAAGTGTTATGATGTGTAACCTAATTTTTAAGGTATGATTACAAATGATTTGATATGTGAGTTTCTTATATTAATGAAATAAAATGGGTGGAATACCATAATTCTACGGGGACATAAAATATCAATATCTATTTATCCCCACGTATTCGAAGTAACTATACTCACATTTCCTTGCAAAAAAACACATTTTTAGGCTCAATCACCCCTATTTCACATCCGTTCTTCTATCAAATAGGACCTTATATACTTATTCACCACTATTCTACCTTGTTCCACATCCCTTGGTCAGAAACATGTGGGCTTGGACCCAAGATAGGCATGAGTATGGAAATCACAGGCCGGGTTGGCCTGTTGCTGATGCATACCTATAGCAGAGCTGGCTTTGAGATCATGTGATGAACGAGGTTCTGGGTGAACTCTTATAATGATGCTCTTGAATGTCATCATCTCTTATAAATATTTATCCACACTTCATTAACATGTTATCCAAACAATAAAAACTTTATTATTACGTTTCCTAACGAGAATAAATTAAAATACAACTAAACATAAAATCACTTATTCTACTATTATATCCACTTATGCCAAAATAACTGTATATCTAAGCATAACTCCTATTCTGTAACCAAAAGAGGGCATATAATAGATGTAAACATTTTCTTTCCTAATTGTGGAGGGACTACACTTGTTTTATACATATGAGGATTAATGTAGTTGAAATAACAATGGGTAGGTCGACTTCGCGTGTGTGAACTGCCAAGGACGTTTGCAAGCATCAAATCATATGCGAGCAAGTTGACATTTCGATTTGTGTGAAAATAGTTTTGATCAAAGTTATATATATAAAATGTATAAGTTCCCTATACCAAAATAGGGTGGAATAGGTAAACATTGCTTAGGATTTTCAAGCTCATGCCTGGCCCGGACGGGTTTTGTGAAATATGACAGAATAAGGGTGAATATAATATAAGCTCTTTTGATAGAAGAACATATGTTGAATAAGATAGAATAGGGTGAACATATGTTTATTTGCAAGGATTAAATGAGTATAGTTGTACCAGAATACGTGAGAATAAGCTGATATATATATTTGATTCCATATCTCCTTATTAGGATTGTATTATTCCACATATTTTATTCCACTGGTATAATGAATTTTCATATTTCAAATCATATATCATCACTTCTTTTAAATTATAGTAGACTCACATGTTAAATCATTGTCACTTTTAGATATTATTATATATATTTTAATTTATATTTTATCCATCATTTATCTATTTTTAATCAAACAACAAAAACTTCATAATTGTGTTTCTCAACCAGAATAATTAATAACACAACTGAATATAAATTTGCTTATTTCACTATTATATTAATTATTAATTTTGGAATAGATTCTTATACCACCAAATATGATGTATGATGGATATATACTAAGATGTGAGATAGAGTTTGGTTTATAGTAATATTTTTTTGTCAAATAATGTAAATCTCGTTTTCGCAATCACCGTGGACATGTGCTCAGCCACATCGGAGCACAGAGCGAGCTAATCATTCTCATTTTATATATGTACCTTGGTTGGCTTTATTTTAATTCTAAAACAAGGTCAATTGTCTCAATGAAAATGACAGCATCAACACATCTGACCAAGTCAGCGGAGGCAGTTCCAAGAGTAGGGTCCCATGGAATAATTTATCCAAACATAATTATTACTTTATCAAGATTTATTATTTCAAAACAAATAATATTTTTCCTTATGCCTATTCCCTCTTATTCTCCTTATCTATTGGGTTATTCAACCCTTATCCGTTTGTCACTTTTTTGTTAACGTTGTTACACCCGGTTTGCGTGAATGATATTATAGACAGTCAATATACTTCCATAGCCATCCAATAAGATATATATCACTTTTCAAATAAAGTTTATTATATTTAAAAAATCATATGCTCTGTCTCTCTACTATCCACAAAAGTTTATTTTTTTCTAGCATAGTTCTTTTAAAAACTCTCATTGATAAATTCAACATCTGAAGCATTCGACCAATCTTCTCCATCTTTTCATGTTCCCCTCTCTCAAAATCTTCTTTAAATGAACTTCCCTATCCACACACACACAGAGAGAGTTAGAGCTAGAGATAGAGAGAGAGATTTTCATAAGACTCATAGCTCTCTCAAAGTCAAAGAGCAGATCCTCCATCATAAGAACCGCAGATAACCAACTAATCGAATCCTTGCTAGATATAAGTGCGTGATGCCCCTCGCGGATTTCCTATTCATCAACATCAAGGACACCATGGTCCGCGAGTTCAATCACTTCTTCCGATACGAAACCAGCATCGCCTCCCTCAAAACGTCGCTGCACGAATTCAAGCGCGCGATCCACGCATTGCAAACACGCGTGGACGACGACGAGGGACGCGGACTCACACGCACCCACACTGTCAAAGCTGGCTCGAGATCGCGAGTCGCTTGTGCGAGACGCGGATGCGATGGTTGGCGGAGACCACAACGGCCCATCGAGAGAGTAACTATGTCAATATAAAAAAAAAAAAAAGAAAAAAAGAAAAGAAAAAAGTATGGCTCCTAATCTGTATCTAAAATTCAAAAATATTCTACCGAAAATATGCTAATTCGACATATATATTATAAAATTATATATATTTGTATTATATATTGTTAGTATCGTTGGTTGTATGATTAATCACAATTCTAATATTTATATCACTAATAAATTTTCTATATAAAATATATGAAAATCTCAATTTTATTCTCATATATATCTAATATATCACTTGAGTACTCAAATTAATGTCAATATTTAAACATATCAATTATTTAAGCAAATATTTGTATCCAACCCGTATCCAAAGAAAACTGATTTTGAAAATTATTATTTGTATCCGAATGATTATGATAGAATATGAATATTAACGTATATCTTGTTGGATTATGTCTCGATCCAGTGTATCAACATCGGATGACCATGATGAAACCATATTAGGGTGGACACCTAATTGGTAATTAGTTAAGATTTAATCTTAATTAAGATATAAAATGAATCTCCTAAAATCAGAGAAACGTTTGTTAGGAGATTACTTAGAGAGGAAGTTATTTATTTATATAAATATCCTCTAGGTTTTCAGGGTAAAACTTGGCTTAGCATAATGTAGATCCATAAGAGAGGTTGAGAGGGTTCAAATGAGGGTAACTTCATGAGAGTTTGTAAGGCATTTTTGTATCTCAACTATTATATTGGATTTTTATTTTTCGCCCCGTGGATGTAGGCCTAGGCCGAACCACGTTATTTTTGTGTTCTTCGTGTGATTGTATTTCGTTCTTGTTTATGATCTCATATTTTATCGACAGCTTCCGCATATCCGTTTTCTAACAATTGGTATGAGAGCTCTACTTTTGTGTAAGGTACATATAGTTCGTTGAAATATCTACTTCATTTACAATGAAGATAAAAATCATGTTGCATCTTTGAATGACGAAACGACACGCGTCAATGACGATGGTGTGGAGTCGACAGAGAAAGTCAGCGGTGTGGTGTCGGGTCCATGCGAAGAAGAAAAACAAATACACGAGGAGCCGTGTATTGATGGAAAAAAAAAAGTTCATGCATTGTGCAATTGGTATGCATGGACGTGAAGTCTCTGGTTGCATGGAAGGTGTCCTTGACGTGAGGACCATGTAGGCACCCGTGAAGCCGTGACGTGTCAAAAAAGAGGCACATATGAAGACACGGGCATGCGCACGAGATCCTCCAGAGAAGTGTGCACGCCGGTTTTGAAGTGCGGATGCGGGTGCGGCCTTGCGGGCATGGGTGTCGGTCGACGCGTAGGGTCACGTACAGAGGCACGTGCGAAGATGCCAGATGCGAGGCGGCATGTGATGACGAACGCGAAGTGACCTTCGCGAGGCACGTGATGTAGATGCTCAGTTCGTGCAGAGGAAGAAGATGGAACAGATACAACACAGAAATGGCGTTTTGAACCCGGGTGGCATCCCAGGTGGTTCAGTTAGAAAGCGAGTCCAGATATTCGGAGCTTGTGAGCGCGTGGTGTAGCTTGTTCAAGGTGGAGTCCAGATCCTTCTTCAGAGATGCAACATAGAGAAGGCGTTTTGAACCCAGGTGGCGTCCCAGGTGGTTCAGGTAAAAAGCGAGTCCAGATATTCGGAGCCTGCGAGCGCTTGGTGTAGCTTGTTCAAGGTGGAGTTCAAACGATCCTTCTTCATAAATGCACATGGAGCATGCAACAGATTCACGTGATTACCAAGTCAAGATATTGACTTGAAGATACAGAGATGCAGACTTCTGGAAGAAGAAAAGTTCTTCAGCCAGGTGGAGTTTGCAAAGCGAGGTGGAGACATCAACAGAAATCTTCAAGGGGTTGGGATTATGTCTCGATCCAGTGTATTAACATCGGATGGCCATGATGAAACCATATTAGGGTGGACACTTAATTGATAATTAGTTAAGATTTAATCTTAATTAAGATATAAAGTGAATCTCCTAAAATTAGGGAAACATATTTGTTTGTTAGGAGATTATTTAGAGAGGAAGTTATTTATTCATATAAATATCCTCTAGGTTTTCAGGGTAAAACTTGGCTTGGCATAATGTAGATCCATAAGAGAGGTTGAAAGGGTTCAAATGAGGGTAACTCCATGAGAGTTTGTAAGGCCTTTTTGTATCTCAACTATTATATTGGATTTTCTATTTTTCACTCCGTGGATGTAAGCCTAGGCCGAACCATGTTATTTTTGTGTTCTTCGTGTGATTGTATTTCGTTATTGTTTATGATCTCATATTTTATCAGGGCTTCCGCGTATCCGTTTTCTAACATATCTAATCCATATTGACAGGTAAGTGGAAGCTGTTCGCGGACAACGTGGGGAGGGGCGCGATGCGGGCGATGCGGAGGTGCGCACGCTCGCGGAGGCGGTGGTGCGGAATTGTGGTGGCGTTCCCGGGAAGCTCATCGAGTGCGCATGCGCGTTGGCGGGGAAGAGGACCGTCGCGGAGTGGAAGCGGCGTTATGTCGGAGAAGGGGATGTCATCAGGTGATTATGTGGACGTTATATATGTGATATCAAACATCTGTTTAGAAGAAGTGCTTGAGTTTCATATATTACTATCGTGTAATTTGTATTTTGATGTATTTTGGGTGATTCGGAGTGTATTCGTTGATGTTGATTTGTTTGTTGTTAATGCACACAATAAAATATGACTGATCATCAACATGTTTGACGGCCAGTTCCCATGTGATAAATTACCAATAATTCTTCCCAAAATCAAAACATGGTTCTTAAAAAGAGGTCAACTGTGTCAATAAAATATGACTCATCAACACGTCTGACCAAGGAGCCAGTTCCCATGTGATAAATTTTCAATGATTCTGCCCAAAATCAAAACAAGTGATGAATAATGTTAGGTAGAGCATCTCGCGGATTGTCCATAAATGAAATGAGGTATATATTTTCATAAAAGTGTATATCATTTCATTACAAAAAAAATTACATATATTCTTAACATAAATTAGAGATAGAGAAAGCATGCATGCCTGACCCTGGGCACAGACGGAGTAGGTTATTGCCTAGGGCCCTTACCTCATTAAGAGTCCCCAAATAAGAGGAAAACATATCTAAAAAAAGTTAATTTTTAAATTAACATTTAAATTTATTTATTTATAAATTTGATCATATATTTGTTTTAATCATTTTCTTTAAAAATATTTTTAAAATATGTTTATTTCATTAATATGCATCCCACATCATTAACTTAAATTTAATTGAAAGTTAACTTTATTTTCCTTACGATTCATCATTTTTGTATTAGGTTTTTTTTTAAAACTTATACATTGATTTATTTTGATTTCCCTTTATATTCAATTAATATTTATTTATTTTGTTCCTGTTTTCTAGGATTATTTTTTGTTAATATTATAAGAATTTTTTTAACAAATCAATTAATTAAAATGAATCCCAAGATTTAAGGAATTTTTAGTGTTTACTTATACTTTTTGAAAAAAAAATAATTGATATTGCGTTATCTTTTTCAGTGAGCTTTTATTTTTTTTTTCTTTTAAATTTTTATTTTTATGATACCGGTTTTTTGTTTGTATTTTTTCATTTATATTTGGTTTTTGGCTTTTGTGATTATTGTATGGAACAAGTTTTTATTCTAAAAATATAAAAGATTGAGCATTAAAACATTTGTGACTCAAAATTGATCATGTTCAGAATATGTTTGAAAAAAATTTAAAAAGATATGATTAGTTGTAATTTTTTTGGGAATTTATTTGAATTTTTTTTAAAAAATTATGTAATACTTACTCATAGTTTTTATGTAAATATATTAAGACTCTAAATAAGAGATTCGCCTAGGACCTACTCTAAAATAATCAATCTCAGAGCTGACCGTGAAAGAAAGAACCAGACTACTTTGAGAAAGAGAATTGCTCCACTACACACCATCGGCATCTCTATTTCTTAATTAACCAATGATCTATTAATGTAAAAGGAGCCCTCAGAAGAGTTTCGCATCTCCCCTTTCCCACCTTGCAAATGTAAAAAATAATTAACGATTGGAAGTATATATCTCATTGAACGTCTATGGAGATATATGAATTAATTGTCATTTTCCTGTGTCATTTAAAAAAACTCACAAAGTCAACATACATCTGAAGCATCCGACCACTCTCCTCCATCTTTCCATGTTGTTCCTCTCTCTAAATCTTCTTTAAATTAGTTCCCTATCTAATCACACACACAGAGAGAGCTAGAGCCAGATCTAGAGAGAGAGAGAGGAGAGAGAGAGAGATTTTCCTAAGATTCATATCATTCTCAACAAATGTCGTCATCATCCACCAAGCGTTCTCCATCTCTCCCAAAGAGCAGATCCTCCATCATAAGAACCGCAGAGAACCAACTCCTCGAAACCGGGCTGAAGGAGTGCGTGATGCCCCTTGCCAAGTACCTATTCATCAACACCAAGGACTACTTGGTCACCGAGTTCAACCACTTCTTCCGATACGAAACCAACATCGCCTCCCTCAAAACGTCGCTGCGCGAATTCAAGCAGACGAGCCACAAATTGCACACACGCGTCCAAGTCGAAGAGAAGCGCGGACTCACGCGCACCAACACCGTCAAAGGTTGGCTCGAGTCCGCCGAATCGATCGAGCGAGACGCGGCTGCCATCGTTGATGGAAACTACAACAGCTCTTCGGAGAGTAAGCCTCTCAATTATCAGTATCCAAAAATTTAAAAATATTGATATTCGAATATCAATATATCCCATCTAAAAGATATCATAATCCCACATATAGACGCTACTATCTGTTGTTATCTTGTATGATTATTTACAATCATAAATATTCGCATTTAAGAAGAGATATGGATCCAAAAATTAATATTCGTAATCGAATGATTAGGATAGATATAAATATTAACGTATACGATTCATTGATAGGTCCGTTGACAAGTTTACTGGAGAGGAAGGAGAGCGGACCAAAGGACTGCTTCGTATTCCTGTTCTCGAACTACCACGACAGCAAGAAATCCGTTTTGTTGCTCGACGAGATCAAGCGATTGAGCGCCGACTCGGATTTTGATCGGGTGGCGGAGGAGTCGCTCCCCGACACGGCGGTGGACATGCCTCAGCCGAGGATGCGCGGGATTGGGACCGATCGGGCGTTGGCGAGGCTGCGCGGTTGCGTCGCTGAGGACGACGTGACGATCATCGGATTGTTCGGTCCGGACGGGGTGGGGAAGACTATGCGCCTCATAAAGCTCAACAGCGACTTCGTCGGGTCGGGCGGCGAGGACTTCATCAGCGTGATCTACGTGGACGTCGTGGCGTGTTCGAACGATGCGCGGAGGATTCGGGAGGTGATCGGAGGACGGTTGGGCATGACCCCCAAGGAGTGCGAGTCAAGGGAGCTGATCAAGAGGACCTTGAGCCACACCAGCTTTCTGTTGATGCTGGATGGTGTGAGGGAATTCATAGATTATGAGGAGCTCGGCGTGCCCTGCGATGGCGGGCGATGCGCGCGCCACCGGAGCAGGCCTCACAGGCGGAAGATCGTGGTCGCGACGCCATTCGATTACGTGTGCGCGCATATGTGCGCGGAGGAGACGATCGAGGTCGAGGGGCTCGGGCCGGAGGAGGCGTGGAAGCTGTTCACGGAGAATGTGGGGAGGGACGCGATGCGGGGGGATGCGGAGGTGCACGCGCTCGCGAAGGCGGTGGTGCGGAATTGTGATGGCATTCCCGGGAAGCTCATTGAGTGCGCGCGCGCGTTGGCGGGGAAGACGACTGTTGCGGAGTGGAAGCGCGTTATGTCGGAGAAGGGGATGTCATCATCGGGTGACTCTGTGGACGTTATTGATGTGATATCGAACATCTGATTAGAAGAAGCGCTTAAGTTTCGGATATTGCTATTGTGTAATTTGTATTTTGATGTATTTTGGGTGATTCGGAATGTATTTGTTGATGTTGATGTGTTTGTTGTTAATGCACATTTTGCAAGTCTTGTTAACAAGTTCGGCATGTTTATATGGTGTGATAAGTCTGCGTGCTTTCTTAATGACAATGATCACAAATCTTCTCTTCATGGACCTCCATATGTATTTGAAAATTAAAATCTTTTAGACTTCATCTCAAAATAGAGATGATGTCTAATACCATTGCTGATAACATGTCGTTTACCTGTAGTGTTTTAAAACCTGACTCAACCTGTTAGTTGAACCGATTCAACTTGCATCCGTTTTGAATTTTAGTTCGATTTATCCTAAAAACTCATCGAATATCAATCCGCCGATGAGCAGATGATTTTTAAAACATGCTATGGGGTTGATTAAATCAGCCGGATTTTTCAAGAAATTATGATTAATTACTTGTTTAAATATTAAATCTAATGAAAAGTTTAGATTTTACATATTAAAATCATACTATAATATGAAGTAAACGTTTATAAATATTAAGATTTAAGATTTGATATTTATGTAAAGTTTTTCTAAACTAAATATTCATGGATTTTGTAAATTTGTTTACTTAATAATATTAATTGATATATTCATTATCGCATGAAATATCATGGTTTAAACTTTAAATATATTCAATACAACGATTGAATCAATAAATCTTTATCCGAAAACAATTTGATTTTTAAAATATAACTAATATTATAAAGGCCGGGAGGGATGGTCTTTCTTTATATTATCAGTTATTATAAAATAGTGTCCCCACCTGAACACAGAGAACTTAAATATTGATTGAGAACGGGTGGAAACGTGAGTTGTGTGGGTTCAATCCCAATACACAATTTCGCTGATTTGCATTTAAAAATCACACTTAAATTGAGATTTGATTTAATGATAATTCCAGGCCTGCAGTCATGTGGTTTTTTTTCATTTGTACAAGGAAAATGTCCCATGTGTACAACTGTACATGGAAGTAAATCCTCGAAAGTGTCACATCTTTTTTTTTTTATTATTGTTATTATTATTATTATTGCTCGATAACGATGCCAAGTCAGCACCACATGGTCCTCCCATACAACTTTTTATTTGCATGTTTTGTTTTGTGGACAATGAGCAAAAGACACTCCCTGCCGCCTCTAATGCGGGACCCACCACCGGAGAGCAGAAGACACTCAGTTCAGTTGTCAAGTGAAGGTACCGCTCCATCTTTTCATCCTTGGATGCATAGTTTCTTTGGACTTGTAGTTCGCTAATTGTGAGTCACAATAAACATATAGGTACCTGACATGAAGAGCTTTGGAATAACAATGGGGAGGTCAACTTCGTATGTGTGAACCGAGCAAGTTGACCAGAGTATATAATAGAGTTGACCAAAGTATATAAAATGTATATAAAAATTTGGTTTGCTTACCAAAATAGGGAGGAATAGGTAAGCATTATCTAATGTTCTAAAAAATGTTAGGTACTAGTTGGGCGATTGAGCAGTAATTAGAGATTAATCGGCTAGACGGAGATTAAAAAGGTAGACTGAGATTAATACTTTTTATAATAATAAATATAATACATACACATATAAATTATATATATAATCATTTTAGACTATAAAATAATAACAAAATAACATCAAGATAAAATTAATAATATAAGCATAAACGAAATAACATAAAAAACTTAATTAACAGTTATAAAATATATAAGATAATTTATTGGGAAAAAATGTGACTTGTGAATACCAACAAGGAAAAAAATAAAAACCAAGAACAACCTAATAATTGTAATTTTGCAATCACGCATTCACTTGGGTTGGATCACTTTGCAAAGTGTTGGGAGGATGTCACAGGTTGACCTTCGCTTAGGACCCACCATGTGTTTTTAGGTATTTTTTTTTAAGAAAAAAAAGTGCACCCACCACCACCTGGTACCAAATAAACAATAATATTATTATATTGATTAATAATAAAATATTAATTAATAATAATATATTAGAATAATAATAATACTATTGTTTAATATTACAATAATATTTTTTATAATAATAAAATAATATAATAATTACTTATAACAATTTTATAATATGATTATAATAATAAAAATATCAGGAGAAATTAATTTTAGGTCCTCCGGTAACTCTTGAATTAATTTTAATTTTTTGGAACCTCTATACTTATTTTTAGATCCCTAAATTAGTTGGGGAATTATTTCTATATCCTTCAATTCAACGGGGGTTATCTTTGAGAAATTAATTAAGGGTCTCTGTGGCCACCCATCTATTATTTTTAGGTCTAAAAAAATTTTAAGTTTTCTTTAGGTCCTTAAGGAGGCGAAAAATTATTTTTAAGTTCCTCTAGCAAAACATTGTTCAAAAATATCATTGGAAAATGCAAAATAGGCATGTCCAATGAAATGGTTGTTGCTATCTTCTTCAATAACGAATAATTGGTTTAATTGAATAACTAAAGAAAATAGATAGACCTTTCTTTTCGTCTCAGGTAGATGGATCTTCTCAATTGGAAGATATCCTATTTAGATAGAGGAGATCTTCCAAGATTTCGTGATCCGTTGCCGAACCTTTTGTCGACGGATGCTCCTATTACACTCGTAGTCTCTGAAAGATGAGAACCAACTATGTAGCATCTACATCGATAATTCAAGTATTGTATACATCATTAGTCTGATCTTTTGTGGGAACTACCCGTAATAACGAACTTGCAAAATGGATCTGTTTATCATACAGAGATTTGTTGTTTCTGACCTGCTTCACCTTAATTGTTATTTGAACAAAAAGATCACAATAAACTTTTGGTAAAAGTTAAAAATAATTTTTCACCTTCATAGGGACCTAAAAAACTTGAAAATTTTTAGGGACCTAAAAGTAATAGACGATGATTGATCACAGTGACTTCTAATTAATTTCCCCTTGACCCCATTTTTTTCCAATTTTGCTTGTCTTAACATTTTTTTAATAGTGTATACAGATTTATTAACAGTGTACATAAACGATGAAGAAGGAAGGGTAAAAATGAAAAACATAATGGTGGACTTAACAGTGTTAAAACAGAAGGACCCATAAATAATATACAATGGATCTGGGGATAGTGTCATTATCATTTTATTAATTATTATTATTACTACTATTGATTATTATTTTATTTTATTATAATGTGAATATTTCTTTTACCAAAAATAATGACAATAATATTATTCATAAAGAAATGTTTTTCAAATTATAATTAAATCAATAATTATTAAATAATTAAGTTTTTTTTTAGACAAATTGTATACATATCTATTTCAATATGTCAAATAGGCAATGTCCGAATTGGAGATGAGAGGAAAAGAGAAAATAAAATCACAGAAAACCGTCCGGAATGAGACCGGCGCAAAAACAAAAACCAAAATAACTTAATTAAATAATTAAGTTATAGCATCTTTCAATGAGCTCCAGCTCTAGTACAACATTTCACGAATAGTTATGGAGATTTGTTTTCATAAAATTGGTAGGTTGTGAAATGTCTAATATAACCCTGTATATAATTTAGCATCATCTTCAACCTACATCTCTTGGTTCAAACCTTCCCTTCCTTTCATTTCACTTTTCTTCAGTATTTTAAAAACTGGACCAGACTAATCAATTTAATTGGCTGCACATTCGTCTGGTCTGGATTCTGGTCCAGTTGACCCACTAAAACTGTCCATTTAATTAAACCATCCTAAAAAGAGTAAAAATTATTAGACTCACTGATTGAACCGTCGGGATTTGAGAACTGGACAATTTTAGAATGTGTAAAAAAACCAATGTAAAAAAGAATCATATCAAAATTTAAAAATAGATTCCAAATCAGCAGGTGTGAAATCTCATTTTCTCTTTTATGTATTTAGTGATGGTTCTTTTTCACTTTTGTTGAGGTCATATGCTTGTTTTGATTGATGAAACATGTAATTGGGTGGGCATCTATTCGTTTTTTTTTTAATTGCTATTCCTCTCCTTTTGATTTTATAATTTTGATATATTTTTTTGTTTTGTATTGTTTATTTTATGTTTTTATATTGTTCATTTTTTTTGGGAGGGGATGAAATCATCGGCTCTACATGTTATAATTAGTAATTAAACAATTAAACTGAAATAAAATAGATATTCTTGCATATACACCCTTGTTAAATTCTAATTTATCAAAATACCCCTAAAAACCCACAGTGCAAAAAATAACCCTAAAAAACTTTAAGTGAGTTCAACTATACCCCTATGGTTGAATTCCTCTCGTATGATTAATATTATCCGTTTTTATTCTATTAAAGGCGCCCAAATGACCCATGTACCCTCAAATTAACTGATTTCCAACCTCCCAAGCCCCTCTCTCCAAACCAAAGTACAAGCTTTTAAGTATGTAGGGTTAGACTTATTAACTATGTGTGGTATAAGGGCACGGTTGCACTCACTTAAAATTTTTGAGGAGTATTTTTGCACTGTGGATTTTTTTAGAAATATTTTGACAAAATTAGAATTTAACAGGAATATGTAAAAATCCCAATAAATTAAAACCTGTTATTATTTGAACTAAAAAGCATGAGCCTAGATGTAACATCACTAAATGCATGCGCATGTAAAATGCATCTTATATGACTTGAATTCTATAAATTTAAACAACAATCTAAGAAAATCCGGATTCATAAGTAATATAAACCTACATTTCTTAGAAGGATATTATAGAGCCCCAATTAAGATATAAGAGGAAATTGAATTAATTTCAATACATGAATACATCAAATGATGCGGTTAAGATATCATTGTCTCGAACACTTTTGTGTTTTATCCAGTGGAGTTCTGGTCAATAGAGAGTTTTGGATAGAATAATTGTTGGTAGTTGGTGTTGTATTTTGATATTTTAAACAGTGTTATGTATTTCATGTTAATTACTTTATTTATGAATTAATTCTTTAAGAGTGTCTACTTTTTATTTTAAATAAAAAAATAATAATAAAAAACATGTTCATCGAATCATTATTAATTTCTAAAATTTAATATTATTTACATTACTATTATTCATATTTCAAGATGAATGTGCTTAACTTCATTTTTCATTCACCATTTATAATTTTTCCCCAATACAATCAATCCCCCCAAAAAAATCAAATACAATAGTTTTTTTTTTGTGGTAAAAATACAATAGTTGAATTCCTTTTATTTTTTAGAGAATTTGGTTGTACATAAAATGTAAAAAATATAAGCTTAAGGAATAAATAATGGTTTAGTAAACGAATTATTTTTATGCATGTGCTAAAACATGTGGTATAACATTTCATATTATATATAGATAAAATAATCATAATAATATAATGTGATTCAACCCAAATGAATGCCAAAGTCCAATCTGAATGGATACCATGTTCCATTAATTTTGCGTTGATAATAATGATAATAGCTGTTATTTAGGGTGATTATTCATATTTTTTTTTATTTCTATAGATTATGACTATTCATATGACTTATTATTATTATTATTATTTTATTTTTATTTAAATTTATGTTAAATGTTATATGAAAACAAGTTTTAAATTTATTTTTGTTTGCCCAAACTCGTCTTTATCTGACTCGACCCGACCTGACCTAAATGGGATGGAGAAGGTGGGGCGGGTTTAAGTTTTTTTACATACCCATTGAGACTGGTTTGGGATAGAAAAAAGTTAAATCTTTGATACAGATTTGGGATGAGTTTGTCCATAGGTTTGGATTTAAACAAACCCACCATGTTCAGGGGCGGCGCCAGGTTGTGAGTGGTGGGGTCAATTGACCCCATCAAATCTTTTGAAAAAAAATAAACAATTAAGCTCTTGTTTGACATTGACCCATTATATTTTTTTTAAAGAGAGCTGATACACACAATTTTTTTACAGTCTATTTTGCAGCTTCATACGCTATGATAACGTAATATATACTGCACTATTACAATGTATAGGACTGTAAGTCCTATCATAGTATATGACCCAATTTTTTTCTTCATTTTTTCAATATGAAAAAAAATACACTGATGTTTCTCAGTATATACTTCATTTTATATAATAACATGCATTTTAAAAGGTGAGTGTATGATTTTTTTTTAAAAAAGGGATGTAATGTAATTGGGGCTGTGCATATCTTTTTCCTTTTTTAAAACAAATCAGCAGCCCATCAAATTTTCTTTAAAACAAACCGGCCCAGAGACCCATTAAAAATCCTACACCCACTTCCAATGAAAAAATAGTGGGACTACTGCTCCGTTTAAAAAAAAATCACCCATATTAATGAACTCGTCGATCACCTACGCATGGGCAGAGACGCGTCGATCACATAATAGAATAGGAGATTAGTTGATGAATGATTGTTTAATCACATATATTGAAAAAGACATATTCGATAACGTTATTAATAAAATTATTATGCAATGAATTCAAAATATGAAATTTCATCGAGGACAATTATAAAAATCTATATATTGGAAATCATAGATCTCCTTTCTTTGGTGATTTATCTTTTATTAATGTAAGTTGTTATATTTTCAAAATAAAATTTTATGTGTTTTTATAAATATATGATGAGATTAGATTTTAAAAAAAAATTATGAAATTTATTTATTTTAAGGATCCCATCTATGAAAATTTCTGGAGCCGCCACTGACCATATTTGACCAAATATAGAGGAAAATTATGTAGATAAATTATCATAGTGATAGTTTTTATTCATCTAGTTTGGGAATGAAATTCTCATGATAATATAGAAAATAAGCTGAAATAAATTTTAAAAATTACTATCTGAACTAAAAGCATGAGCTAGATGTAATATCACACTAATGCCTGCATGTGTATGTACATTTTGCATGACTTGAATTCTATAAAATTAAACATGGATTTAAGAAAATGCAGATTGATAACATAATATGTATTTATTTTTCTTAAAAGGATACTATGGATCCCATTTGAGATATTAGAGGAAATTGAATTAATTTTAGAGCATAAATGCATCAAGTGATGCAATAATGAATTTATTGTGTGACACGTTGAATAATGCAGTGACTATTGTGTTTTTGAAATACACTATCCGATTGGGTGAGGGTTATTTTTTGTGAAAATCAACTAAAAAAATATTTCATAATTTATATAGAGAAGGTGGTGATAGGCTCTTTTGATGGTGGAGCTTAGATTATTATTTCACAAAGAATGAGACACTTATATAACAGGAGATGAATTAAAAAACCCAAACACATGCATGCAATTAAACTTGAAGCTGATTACGTGTTAAACACCTCTTTTCCACTAAGATTGCATATTAAATACCTCTATTGTGATATCGCTCAATCAACTTTTATTACTTAATTGCCTTTTTCGAGTGAAAGAATTTACAAAATTATGACATAAAAATTAATCACATTCAAGTTCACATCTTCTTAGGAAGTAAAACTTATTTTAACTGCTATAAGAGCAACTCCAACTACACTTCATATTTTTAAATTTAGAGGGTGGTGTGCTCTAACCATATGTCCACACTTCATATCCATCTCTAAATTTGGAGATTTATATTTGATCTTCCAAATTTGGAGGCCACATCCAAATCATATTTTTCACTTTTTATTTTGTACACTAATTAATTTTAAGGGTTGGAGATGCTCTAAGTGTATCCTTTGAAAATTTATAGTAAATATCATAAATATTTTTTTAAAGAGAACTATGGACATTTCTATTTAGGTATATAATCAAAACGGTCAATGTATGAATTGGGGAAGATTATACATTCGTCATCTCCAAATTCCCCAAGCTCACGGTTGGATTAAAAATTAAAAAAATCTTGCTTGTCTTAAATACTTAATAATTCAGAGCATCATATACATAATCATAAACATATGATGATATAAAATTATTGTTCTAAAAACGGAAAATCGGAGAGTTTTTAGTGCAGGAGCCCCTAAGGTGGGATTTGAAATTGAAAAGTTTGGTGTTTAAAATCCCCGTGGGTGGTTAAGTAGGAATCGAGAAGAAGCTTAATTTGGTGCTCTCGAGCCTCCCTCTCTTCAAAAATTGAAGTGATTAGACGACATTTTTTGTGGAATGGTGCAAGCAACAATGAAAACAGGCCACACCTAGTGGCTTGGGAGTCAATATGCCCGTCCAGGGACAGGAGCGGATTAGGCGTGTTGGATCTAAAAGCTATGAATTGTGCATTGCTGGCAAAATGGTTATGACATTGGGTTCATCAACCAAATCTCTTGTTAGTGTGACTTTTCAAAGTGCATTATGGCGCGGGTATTGTAGGTGGGTTGTGTTACGGGATTAGATGAAAATAAAGTGAAAATATAAAAATTCAGCAAAATAAAATACTGAAGCAATAGAGAGAATGTAAAGAAATGAGAGATGAATGGATGGACGAAGTCCCCTTCGACGCTTAAGGCATTATTTGGTTCCTCCCAGTGCAGAAGTCACGAATCGAACCGCCCACAGGATCCAGCAAGCTTACACAGAGTGCACGCTCAGGTGGAATCAGAAACTGGCTTAGAACTCTATCATCACAAAAGCACGTCCCTGTGTAGGGCTGGTTCTCTTTGGGGGAGTCCTTCACTTCAGCGCTTCGATAATGGCTCGGCAAGGGAGATAGAATTCGATTTTGGTCTGACTTGTGGTTGTGAAGTTCCACTCCGGAAGGCATTTCATAGAATCTTCAGACTCGCTGAATTCAAGGAGTGTAACTTTCTTTCAGCAACAGAGCTGATCTATGGCAGCAGTCAGCAGATGAAGTCTGTTTCCAGTCCGGGCATGCAGCTCGCGGATTGAAAATATATGGGAAGATTCTATGATGCTCATTTTATCTTGGGGGTGTTCCCTTGTGTGGGAGAATGATGTGCTGCTCATTAACCCAGGCAAGTTTCATATTATTGTAACTTCTTATTTCAAAGTTATACAGTCTACCGTTTCCTAAATAAAAACATTTAGATGCATATGCATTTAGTGTGATGTTGCACTTAAGCTCATGCTTTTATGCGCTGTTTTTAATAACAATTTATTAATTTTATTATAAAAAAAGCCATCTACAACAACGTTGGAGATCGTGTCATGATCATTTTTTTAGAGTAAAATGATATGTCTAACCTCTTATACAACTAATTTGCAATTCATATATACCATTTTTTAAACGATATTATCTCTCTTATTGAAGTATATGCTATTATACGAAATAAAATATATAATGAGATATCATAATATATTTTTTCTATTTAAATTTTTTTTTTTTTTTTATTCCATGATAGAACTCTATGTATTATAATAACACAGTTAAATACAGTAATATATCATAGTATATAAGGTTACAAATGGGTTAAAAAACGGATTGAATATATTATCACTCTCTTATGAATTTGGTCCCTCTCATAGAGTAAAAAAGAATTATCATTTAAATTTGGAGATTAAAACTCAAATATGAAGAAGTGAGGGATCGATCGTTAAATACAATGGTTTATGGGGAGTTAAACTAAAAAACTCTATTTTTTAATATTTTAGCAAATTGGGATTGCTCAATTGGCCCTAAATCGTTGTCATCAAATTGTGTTTTCTTCATTTGCTATAAGGCTAGATTTGAATGTGATTAAAATGGTGAATTCTTAAAATCTCGTGTTTCGTACCTAACTTTTCAAAATTTAAAATTTAAAATTTTTTATATTTAAAATAAGTCCTCAATTGGTCCACGGGAAAGACACGAGCTTGGGTTTTATCCAGCGAGTCACTCTGGTCAGGGACCGTTGGTTGGAAAAGTTTACGGGCCAGAAAAGCCTGTGGGCTTGGATTTAAGTTCAGATTAGGCCTGCTTTCCACGGGCTAGATGGGTTGGGATAATATTACGTACAACCTTTTTTTATTACCAATTTTAGTTCACACATATTTTAATTTTTTTTAAAATAAAATATTTCATTTAATAAGATACATATTTTTTTATAATGAAAATAAAATATATAATTTAATAAATTGTATGGAAGCATTTATAGAAAATGTAATTTTTTTAAAAAAGTATAACATTGTTAATGTGAGTATATTTTAAAAAACTTGAAGCCTAAAGGGGTAAAATCCGAACCTGACCTCAACCCGGGCTCAGGTTGAGCTGGGCTCAGGTTGGGATCTGGTCGGGCAGGCTTTGATTTAACACTTAAAATTAGGATTGAGTCCTATGGATAGCAAATTAAAAAAAGAAGAAGAATATGATAAGTAATATCACTCTTACAAAAATTATAATTATAAATTATAAAAATTTTAAAATACATTAAAAATAACATCAGTAATCAACAAAGTTTGTCAAAACATGTCAAAATGTCATAAAACATTTGATTCAATCAAATTAATATAAGACCCACAAAAAGATTTTGAATGAGAGGTGAAATGATAAGAAAATCATTAACCTAAACCATTTCAACCTGCTTACCAATAAAATCCACATTTTTTATTTTTTATAATAACATCTAAAAGGATTGGACGATAGATCAGTAGTGTGTAACGGCAAGGGATGGCAAGTCGGCGAAGGACGATGGTGGTCTTGATTGTGATTTAGTGTTTTGTGAAATGAGAGGAAGAGTGTGACGGCTGGAACGGAGAAGAGAGGGTTGTGATTTGTGAAAAGAGAATATCTTAGGGTGCGTTTGGTTGCGCGATTGTAAAATTAATTCTACAGGAATCTACGATTACAAACCTGATTCTGCAGAAAGCTCACTTTCTCAGCTTTTTGAAATCGCAGCTTTTGGGCACTATTTACCTGCAATCGCTGGGTTTAAAACTGCGATTACAAAACTGTTTGGTTGCGCGATTGCAAACGCAGCTTCCTGTAATCGCAATTGCAGCGCAATCGCGCAACCAAACGCACCCTTAGGGTTAGTGAGATGGACGGTTAAGATTGCATCTTCTTATACATGTGTATGATTAGATTTTCATATTTTAGTCTTGGTATGTTGTTCTGGCATAACATATAACACTTATGACTTAACATGCACTAGGTTTCAGGTTCGGGTTAAGCCCACCTAATTCGACCTTATAACCCGAACTCGATCTAAATTGGGTTCGGCCCGACAGGGAAAAACCCTAACCTAAGCCAGCCCATGAGTTGGATTAGGTCGGGTTCAACTTGCCAAGTTGCACCCCTAATTTAATTTCACATTACCTAATGAGAGTAAATAGTTCATGTTTACATGTGAGCACATTTCTTACATACTAAAATGTGTTTTAAAGCCGTGAGGTTTCAATGCGTTTGACCACATGTTTGTGGTAGCTTTTGCTTTTTCATCGGTCAAAAAGCTCTAAATGGGTTGTCCAACACGCATGATTAATTGGGAATAAGTGGGTTGATTCATCTCAATTTATGTCTTGAAACCTATGCTTTTTAAAGCTCACTTGGTATGCTTTTTCAGGGAAGCCAACATTTTCAAATGACCATTTCACCCTTAAGAAAACCCCTGAATTACCCACTAGTTGTTAATGATTCCCCACTCATTCTCTCCGGGCATGTTGGATGCAGTGATTATTTGCATGTATATTTCTGCACATACAAATTTTACATTGCACGTGTAAGGAAACTTTATACATTGTTTGCACATATTTGCCTGTTTTCATGCTGTGCTATCATTTATACACCTATTCTTGTCAGTAAGTGTTTGTTTCACATATGTTAAATTGTTTGTATATGTATCAATTTATTATGTTAAAAGATAATAATATTATAAATGAATAAAATATTTTTTTAAAATGATTATTAAATATGTTATTTTCTTAAAACCGAAAAATAGATGAAAAATATAATATATATAAAAAATAAAAATTTAAATATTGCATATATTAGTTTTTTTAATCTATATATAAGTTAATTTGGTTGAAAAAAATGGTTCTAATATAATAGAATATCAAAAAATTAAATTTGATTTCAACTAACAAATAATCCCACAAGATTTTTGTATATTTTATAAATAAGAATTTTGTTGGATAATATCTATGATAGTTAGTTATGATTTCTTGGTATATTTTAATATAATAACATTTATAATATCTTACGCCACATTAATATTTATAATCTACACAATTATATTATTCTAAGTTATATAAATTTATAAAATGTAATTATTTATTTTAAATCTTAAAATAAGATTACGAGAAGAAATATTTGTTTTGGATAACATAGGCTTTGATAAATTTGTTAAAGGGTAAAAATGTAGAATTATGTTACATACACTTGAGAGGTGAGGAAATAAAAGTTGTTACAAATAACAACACGTGGGGTTGATTGGGATTTTGATTCCCCATTTAATGTGGCAAATGAGAACCCTGTGATTTTATTTGTTATAGTTAATTATCATAACCAAACAAGATATTGTGTTTGACCTAGTGCAAATAAAAACCCACCCCAATTTGTACAGTATCCAAATAAGCTATCAAATTTGGCCATTTTTTTTCTTTATTTGTCCCATGGTTCTCCAATTTTGAAAAAAAAAAACCTAAAAACATGGATCGTAAATTCGTCGCCATCTACCAAGGAAAGCTTCAATCACATCCAAAGATACTTCTAGTTAGGCCAAAAAAAGGGAGGAGGTGATGATTAAATGACCTGACAAAGGGATATACAAATAAGATTCCTGGATTAAAAAAAAAAATCTCAATAAGTGCATGGTAAAAAAGAATGTTAAAAAGTCATTTTATACTCAAGAGCTGTTTTTTAATATGTGTTTTCAAACGCTACCTTAACACATTTTGTTGATCAACCACAATCTCTTAATATATAAAAACATATATGATATTCCAATGCGCATTAACAACAATTAAACAAGTAAATAAAAATAAATAAAAAAAACAAAGAAAAAATCAACACAAACACCACATTTTTAAGCATCCTTATATAGACTTAGATGCAAGGTATACAAATGATACACACACCACATTTAAAATTCCATGCAGAAGAGATCACAAAACATGCGATAACACCAAAGACGGTTATCCACGACCAATTAAAACATTACCCCCATCTATCAATCTGTTCATCTCATCCTTCAATCGCGCCACTTCATTGCTGTCCGCAAGCCTCTTATAGGCAAACCAAAACACACCTCCGCTCTCCTTCAATGAGTCCGCGAACGCCTTCGCTTTCTGCACGGCCAAATCGACATCTCCGATGTACTGTTTCAGGGCACGTGTGCGCGTCATCGATCTGCACCTCCTCTCCTCCTCCTCCTCCACGTATTCCTGTAAGTCGTCGCGCTTGAGCTGCAGCTCGCTCGCAAGTTGGTTGAGCAAGGCGACGTTGGTACCGTTGTCGAAGTAGTTTTTGACCTGGCGGCTCGCGGCCTCGCCCAAGTGGATGAGCACATCCTCTATAATTTTAAACAGGAGGTCAATTACGGATTGGAGTAGCTGGCTTAGCCGGTCCTCCGTTGATTTTATGTGGAGGGATGATGAAGGTGTTCTTGAGGAAGACATTGTATTATAAATTGAAAGGTATCTATCTATATATGGATGGTGTGAAAGGATATAAGCTTCTCAAATGGTGCTTTGAGAGTTTGTGCTCGCGCGGAGGGAGGTTTTAAAGCTTTGGGAAGGGAGGAGCAGGAGAGTGGTCGGATGTTTCAGATGTTGAATTTGTCCATGGGCAGCTCTGCATGTATACTTTCAAAATCTTCGTAACCAGTAGACTTTTTGTTTGCAAAGTCTCTTGTCTAGGAATATGATAATGAGAACGTAATCACTGACCCAGTTGGGTTGGTTTGGGGGTATAAAATAAAATCCAATTGGGTTGGGACGAGAAACAGAGGTTTACTTAGTAAAACCCCCTCCTAAACCCGCCCGTTGTATCCATATTCCATGTCTCTTATTACAAGGAACCTTTGCACTTGTTCAAATGGTAGTTGTATTGACATATTGTACTTGAATCCAAACGCATACGGTATTCCAGCGGTGGTTTTGCTCCAATCCGAATAGAGTGGTAATACATAGGCCCCAAATCACAAGCCCCATGAGGTGTCATCACTTTATTGGTTGGTTTTTATTGGTTTGTTGACTCTTGAAAAAGTGTAAAATGGTAAAATACGGATATGCCCTTCATTAAAAATAGATCTCATTGACCCAAATCCCCCTTTTTTATCTTATTAATATTTCACATTAATTTGAATTTTCTTATTTTAAAATTTAAGTATTTTGAAAAATATATCCCACTCTAAAATTTATCTATTTCAAAATTTGAATTTTAAAATTCTTATGAATTTTACATCAAAACTTACCTAATTTATACAAAAATTACCTATATTATTTTTCATTAAAATTATACCAAAATTTACCTAAATTACACTAAAATTATCTAAATAACAAAAAAAATGTTACAATTTTTTTTATGATTATAACTGTTACAGAATGTAACAGAAATGCATAAATGTAAATGTAACAATCTTATTATTGTATAACTGTGTAAATGTAACAGAATGTAACAGTGATGCATAAATGAAACATAAATATGTGAATGTAACAGTTTATAACATTCATGTTATAAAATGTTGTAGAAACAAAAAAAGAGGAGAAATGATGTAGCAGACGCCCTGTAAATCAAACATTCATGAATAATAATATGATTGATAATTGAAATATCCATGAATTCGTATGTTAAATAGCATTATGTTGTTACAAGACTGTTACATTTTAAATGTAACAAAAAAACAAAAAACTGTGTATTGCTTAAATGTCTCTTTTGCATCAAATCACATTATTCATTAACTGTTACATTTATAAAATGTACCAATATTAATCAATGCACAGATTCCACAATGTAAATACAACAAAATAATACCGAACCTGGCTCACGATTACTTCATATTCTCCATCTCCAATGGCGACCTCACTTTTGTAGTTTTCTCAGAGAGTCCATGTCTGAGACCACCACCGCCACCACCCGCGTTTCAAGAGCTCGAACTTTTATGTTCTCCGAGATCATCGTCTCCTTAGAACAGCTAAGAACAAATGAAGTCATTAAAGCTGAAGCACTCATTAAAACCACCATCACAACGAAAACTGAAGCAATCATTATAGAGACCGTCGCCACCGTTGCTACACACATGCACAAGACTGTTACATTTCAAATGTAACAAAAATCATCATCCGAAAATCTTTCAAAAATCACAATCATCATCCGAAAATCTTTCGAAAATCACCTGAACCTGCCCTTTAAGCCCAGGAGGCAGAGGAGGAGGTGGAGTGTCAGAGGGAACCCTGATGCATCGGGAGGGGGTACTAGGGGTACTAGGGTTTCGTCGCGGATGTCTATGGTTCCGGAGATAAGGCGTTAGGAGGAGACGGGGATGCCGGTGAGGTCAGAGAGGCGGCGTTTGAGGGTCTTGCCGGAGATGGAGGGGGAGGAGGAGAAGGAGAGGCACCGTGTGTGGTGAAGAAATAATAATGAAGAAATAATGGTGAAGGAATATATGATTTTTAGAATTGATGATACTCCACAATCATAGGGATATATGTTAGGGTAGTTATTAAGTAAAATGGCATAATAGGTAATGTTTCATTGCCACATCATGGGGCCTATTTGGGGCCTGTGAAATTGGGGCCTATGAATCATTATTGATCCGAATAAATAAGGAAAATTTTCAGAAATAACCTTGTTAAAAAAAAAATTTCAAATTTGACCACAGAACTAAAATATTTGCTAAACTGGTCCTGAGATCATTTTTAACCTATCAATGTGCCAACGTGGTGTGTTGACCGATAAAAAATGAGCGGAATTGGTGGAAACGTGATTTACAATAATGGTTCCGCCACAAAAGACCCGTGCATATAAGGGCAGTTTGCGCACAGAGTTGGCCCTGAAAATTGAATTTTTTGAATGGGCCTTTGACAAAATTTTAAAGCGGGCCATACATTATTTTTTTTTAAAATCTAGATTGTTTTAATTTTGCATATTATCAATATTACTAAATAGATGCACAATATTATATAATAATTTAAATTAAAACATTATACAATATCATAAGCACTTAATAAAATAAAATGAAATAAAATTTTAAAAATTGAAATGTCTATTAAATTATGGTTGGAGAGATTTAAGAAAAAGAGAAATTTCAAGAGAATATCAAAATTTAAAAAATTTGTTAGGAGAGATTAATTAAAGTAATACATGTCAATACATCTCACCATACATTTATTAAAGTCCACTGAATAGATGGTTCTTAGGGGCCCTTGGGTGGGAGCCCTAGACAATTACCTTTCCTCATGGCCTGCTCTGTCTGCACAAAGGCGACAAGTCTCCCCCCTTACGGAGAGACGTGTTAGAAGAGACATGATACGTGATCCCTTATCCCCTTCCCACCCCACCGCGGGCTCTGCAGGGGGGGGGGGGGGGGGTTCGGCGGAGATGTGATGACTAATCACGTCTCCTTCATGGAACTTATTTGAGCCAATTTTATAAATATTTTGGTCTTAAGGTCTTTTTTTTAGTAGGGTATTTTCAAAATTTTTCCAATAAATAACTTTTTTTTTTTTTGCATTGTCTTTTAATGATAATATTTGTTATTTAGGATGAATGTTCATATTTTTTTGTTTTATTGTTATGTTTTAATTTTTATTTTATTTTTATTCAAAATTTAAATTTATATTAAATGTTTCGTTTAGGGAAAGTACTTTTTGATGGGGGCATTCCGAGAATTTTTATTTTATTTTTATTCAAATTTTAAATTTATATTAAATGTTATATAAAAACATGCTTTAATATTATATCAGTTCCCCGTCCTAGTTTAACCCGATCTGACCTAAATGGGGCGGGGATTGTTCAGGTTTTTTTTTTTACAGCGTGGAGACGGGTTTGTGTTAAAAAAAGAAAAAAAAAAGAGAGTTAACCTGTCTCAAGCATAGTAACAAAGTTCATGTACGGCAAATATTCGGCTGGTGTTATATTCGGTACGGTACGTGTACATTCGTAAATCATACGGGATAAATACAGAAAAGTATGAGGATAATTAGACTATTTTCTAGAAAATTTAAGAATTAGTACGAATTTAATATGCATTATGTTTGGTACGGCGCGTTTTGTATGTTTGATGTCTAATTGGAATACTTTAACGAATATTCGAGAAAGTACGGTGTACTTTGTTACTATGGTCTCAAGTTCGGGATGGGTGGCTTTGGGATGAGATTTGTTAATGACGTTGAAAATGTTGCGTGTGTTTGGTGAATATTTTGAATATTTGTAAAATATATACAGCAAGCTGATGAAGTATATATTTTTCTTTAAAAATGAAATGTATAATTATATGAATTGAATACATGTATGATATATTCATGGATAATGTTACTTACCGTTCAAAATGTAAATCCACACATGTTTTGATTTATTAAAAATATGTAAACATCTTCTGATGATGTATATGCCTTAATGAACAATGTATATCGCTACATTTTGAATTGAATGAACTTATTTTTAGCAAATGCAAAAAAATTAATAATGTACATATCTCATGTAAGGAGGTTTTATATCACTGGATGACTAACGAAGTATATGAGATACATTTGAGGCTCTAAAAAAGACATTGTGTAGCAGTATCCTATATTTATACATTTTTGCAAATATAGTGTATATCGAGATAGAGAAGTATATAATATATTAACAAATTTCATATACTGTGTTAGTTAATTATGACATCTGGAAAGGGCAGGGGCGGAATCAGAAATTAAAGCAGGGGGGCCAATGGGCCAAGAGAATGAATAAGATAAAAAAAAGAGTAATTATAAATATATGATAAATTAAAATGAAATTAAGATAGTTGGATAATGATCGAGTCCTTGAAGTAATAGTGATCGATTCATATCAAAAGTTATATTTTTTACTTATTTTCTTGTATTTAGTGATCTGGAAACATTTGTGTAAGATCTAGGAAAACATCTTGAAGCCTCATTATTCCCATCACAAAAAATAGAAAAAATAAAGCTTCAAAAATTTTAAAAATATAAATATGAAGTAAATAATTGTTCAAAAAAAAATACGAGGATGTCTTTTAAACCTAAATTTTGAAAATAAAATTTAAAACTTAACTTTCAAAAAATTTAAGAAGACTCAATATAATATAGTAATAATAAAAAATCAAAATAAACAATTTTTTTTATTAAAACATCCATATCAGTGATTTTTCAATCCTTCAAAATCAAATACTAATATTCTCATGAAAACAAGTGAGTATGTACGTCATTTCTATTAAAAATTAATATACTTTATTATATAAGTATACATTTCAAAAAATTAAATGTATGCATGATAACTGAGATGCAAATGAGAATGCGTGTAACATTTTTCAAATTCAAACCCACTCATTTCTATTAGAATTGTTTTGCATATACTCTTGAAAAGATCTTATTTTATCAAAATAACTTTAGTGAGTTACTATTTGAAGCTATAACCCTCCAAATAATTTAAATAATTCATGAATGATATTAGTATTCCTGCAAAAAATAATAAAAATTTATTATGTAAAATACCCCTCAAAAGGGGATTGATTTAAAATTCAAACCCATGCACGTGTTAATCACTTGTTGAACCTTGGGGGCTCCTGCCCGCCCCATTTGGTTCCGCCCCAGAGAAAGGGTTACAAAACGGATTGAGTGTATCAATATCATACAATTTTTGAAATTTGAAGTTAGGATTGTGTTTTTGTTTTTTTAAATTTTGAGAAAAGCTTTATTTTAAGGGATTTTTATTCACTGGTTTTGAGGATTTGATAAATCACAGCTTTAAATTAAAAACTTTGTCAATATCCTACAACTTTATTTTTATTCAGATTTTCATGTCTTTATACATTTATAATTCTTATAAATACTTTTCACTTTTTACTCCAAGTCCTTGCCCTAGGTCCTCTCTTGTTCTAATTCATGGTTTTGCCCTTGTTTGGGTTTGACTAAATCCGTCATGTTTGACTTAATATACAGCAAAAATTCTGGAGATAAATGATTATATAGTTTATTTATTTGCTTAATTTGGGAATGAAATTCCCACACAAAATAAATATGATAATATAGAAAATAAGCTAAAATAAATTTAAAAAAACTTATTATCAGCTAGATGTAACATCACACTAAATGCATGCATATGTATATCATAAACGAAATTTTCTGAGGATACGTAAAAAATCAATCCATTTAAAACATGATTACTCCTGAAAGAGAAGTGGATATAGGAAGTATTGCTGACGAGACCCATCTTTTTCGAAATAGACTTTGAATTCTTCCATTTGAAATATTGTTTGATTGAACTAAGAGCATCTCCAACCGTGGCTCTATTTTGGAGCCACGGTTGGCTCTATTTTGGAGAAATGGAGGGGGAACACTCCAACCCACCCCCTCTATTTCTATCTCTATTTTTATTTTTATTTAAAATATTAACTTATATAATAAGATAATAATGTAATAATGAATATAAAATTGATTAAATTAGTATTATTTATTTATTTTTTAAATTTTAATATATAAAACTAATTATTATAATATAATATATATTATTAAATTTAACAAAAAAATCAAACTAAATTGGGGTTCTATTTAATCCGCCCCCAAGGAAAACAAACTGAGTTAAATTTTCATTAACAAATATGAATTTTAGAAAAACCCAGGGGGTCAGATGGATTTTAGATAGTTTACAAGGGGTTATTTGGATTTTTATTTTTTGAATTCTATTGAAGATATCTATTCAATTATACTAATTTTATGAAAATTAAAATTGTGTAGAAGAAATTACACACATTTAAAAAAATAAAAACAAATAAAATGAGCCTCCATATTTGGAGGCTCAAATAGTGAGCCTCCAAATATGGAGGCTCAAATGCCGTTCACCAAAATGCTCTATTTTAAAGAAATGGAGCACGGTTGGAGGCGCTCTAAACGCAGGAAGACATCTTATATGACTTCAATGACTTGAATTTTATAAAATTAAACGAGGATTTAAGAAAATGCATATGGATAAGATAATATGAACTTATAGTTTTTTTTTTTATAAGGATACTACAGAACAAATTTAAGATATTAGAGGAAATAGAATTAATTTTATTATATAAATGAATCGAGTGATGTATTAACGAAATTGTTGTGTGGCATATCGAATGATGCAGTGAGCCAGGGACCCGATTTTGTCTTGTATCGGAACGAACGAAAACAATTGAACAACTATTTGTGGTTAAATACGAAATATTTACAGCAATTAGTGACAAATATATTAGATGAAAAATAATTTACAAAAATTGGGAACAGATATAATAGAGGTTAGCAGTACATATTTAGATGTTTGACACGCATCCATCAGTTATTAACGGCTTCTTAATTCTTATTCATTTACCCTAGTTAAACGAAAAGCCAACAAAATCCCTTTTATATTATGGAGGCCGTATTACAATGATCAGGGTGTAGACTACCTTGGAGGCGGCTACGGGACTCGTATGCTCGTTCCAAAACCTCGAGGAATTGTGGGAGGCCATGGCGGGTGGACAAGGACAGGGAGATGGTCAGGTCCATGCGAGATTCAAGCGCATTGTAATACCGGCAGGTATGTGGGCGATTTGGAGAGTTCGGAATGAACGGATCTTCAAGAACCAACCGATTTACTTCGAGAACCTTTGGGAGGATCTAACGTCAGTATTACAAGGCTGGGGAAATACTTAGTGGGAGCCAAAGCAATAATCGTCTCCAGGAGGACAATCGCAGTTGAGACGTAACACTGGGAGGCACACGCCACTTCTCTAGTTCAGGGAGGCACAACTCGTGTCTTAGGGACCTGACAGGGTCGACTTGCAGGATCAGCAGTAATGTATTTGATACTTTGTATTTACGCTCGTTTTCTATTCTTCCCGCATTTAGCCCATTTGTAATCATTCCTGAGTTATAAATGAACTACTGCTTTCAACCAAAAAAAAAAAAAAAAAAATCCTTGAGCATCTCCTCCTTCCCCAAACCAACCCCAACCACCTATTCCTTGAGCATCTCCTTCTTCCCCAAACCAACCCCAACCACCTCTCGCCAGATTAGCATTCAACTTCTTGCTTCTTTGCCAAACGCCCCTTGGTCTAGAAATCATCCTCTGTTCATTTTTGGATGCCATCAATGTTGGATGTGCAGGCAAGTACATCGATGGTGGATGCATCGAGATCATTGAGGGTTATGAGGGATGATGAAGCAGCTTAGATTGATAACTCAAAACCATGGTTAATCATCTATACAACCTCATATGGGTGTTTGGATCATCTGTTTTTCCTACCTGTTTTGTGCTTTGATAAATCAAATAGACATGAATTCATCAAATAAAATAAATCTATTTATCCATTCATGATTTGTTATATTTATAATCGCTTCATTTTAATTGTGATGATGTGGCAATCCCACAATAAAAGTCAAATAAGATACAAGTAGAAAAAACAAGCAAAAGATCAAACCTTCCTAAAAAATAAATTTCAGATTGAAAAAGGAGAAAATCCTGTGAATATGGAGATTTTTTTTCCCATCGATTGAGTTCATACTATTTTTTTTTTTTTTTTGGTGAGGGGGGTTAACAAGGAAGAAGGCTGACAACTGACATCGATTGAAACCTATACTGATGTAGATGTACTATGTGATCCTTGGTTCAATCTTGTGTCGTTCTCCCTGATTCCTACATATAATAACATGCATGCTGCCATTCTAGACTATAAATTGTCTGATATTGTTGAGGATAGATGGAAGACTGATGTAATATATCACCTCTTACCCCCATTTTGGGCAGATCAGATCATACAAAGTACTCCACCCATATGTACACCTCAGGGTGAGTCACAATGGTGTTGGGAGGGCTCCACATCTCCATGTCCAAGGGCAGCTGATATGTATCGGTTAATCCTACCGCGTCGAATGACCTTTGAAGATCAAAATTGGAAATGGGTATGGTCTATTACCTTAATTCCAAAGGTTAAAATGTTTTTATGGAAACTTATTTGGAATTGCTTGCATACAAGGACATTTTTGGATTCTAGATGTATTCATATGGATTTACAGCGTCCTTTATGCAACAATAACCATGAAACCTCCAATCATTTATTTAGGGAGTGTCCATATACCGAGGACAGCTAGGTGTATATACCGAATGTATTCAGCCTCCCTCTATCATTTGGCGGACAGATTCTTGGATGCAGATTTTTAGTAAATCCATATGGGTCAGTTCACCAAATGCGGTTATCAAAGTCGTTATATTTTCATGCCTCTGTTGGCAAATTTGGAAATCCAGGAATTGGGTTATATTTCGAGGAATCCAATTGCCTCCATTGTTTGTTTCTCAAAGGGCTCTAGCCTTGGCATGTGAATGTGTGAAGTTCTTACCCAAGGGAGGAGAAACTAGTATAAATAATATTTGGAATCTTAAGCCCCCATTGTCTGCCATATAGGTTGACAGAGTTGATGGAAGAACAAATGCAGAGGTTGTTTATGTGATCTCGGATGAGAGTGTTGACCCGCATACAAGATTGTCAGGGGCGGCTTTTGTTGTGGTGTGGGAAGACCGATGGCAGATTTTGGGAGTCGGTTGCATCAATAGAATGTGGTCAAGTCCATTGAGAATGAAAATTGAGGGGATCCTTTTAGGTGTCTCTTGTGCAAGAGGTATAGGTTTGTCCAATGTCCATGTGTGTAGTGATGCTGAGTCACTCATAAAAGCTTTGCAAGACCAAGGTCTTGGTCCCCCACAGATTCAGGATCAGGTTTCCAAGATCAGGCACATGGACTCTTTGGAGGATCCTTTACAATTTCACAAAGTCTCTCATTTGGCAGTTAGGGCATTGAAAAACATTGCAAGACAGGCAGCGAGGACCCAATCAACAAGATCTACAGCTGGTCTGTTGGATGATCGCTTACGTGAGAGGGTATCTCCATATGTAGATTCTATACATGAAATGTATACAAGCGGTTAAACAGGGGCATGTTTTTGTAAATGTACAGGCTGTTAACTCATTTGATAGTTTTGAATAGATAAACCCTATTTTGGGACTGATCAACAAATAATAATAAAATTTTTTATTGAATGGGTATTTGAAACTGTTTATTAACCATGGTTAATCAATGACAATAGTTAATATCATATAAGACACGTTTCAAACAGGGGGCGGCGCCAGCTTTGTTGAGGTGGGTCGATTGAACCCATCAAATGTTTTTTAAAATCAAACAAAACATTAGGTGATGCTGTCATTTAGAAATCCCATTTACACAACTATTTCAAATTTTTTTAGTCATGCTACACAAACCCCAACATTTAGCCATATCTCTTGCACAAGAGACACCTAGCTGGAGGGACTTAAAAATCAGTTACATTTACAAAATAACAAACAAAACAAATAAAACATTAGGTGATGCGGTCATCACCCGATGATGACATCCCCTTCTGTGACATAACACGCTTCCACTCCGCAATGGTCCTCTCCCCGCCAACGCGCGCGCGCACTCAATAACCATCCCGAGCACGCCTTCGCACTTCTGCATCACGTCCCTCCCCACGTTGTCCGAGAACAGCTTCCACGCCCCCTCCGCCCTAAATCCCTTGACCTCGATCCTCACCTCCGCACACATTTGTTATAATTTTTTATTATTGAATTTGATGCTAGATGTTAAATCTGTTAACATTTGATCAACTTTTATTATAATTTTTTTTCTTGGATGAGGAGTTTAATCTTAAATTAGTTTACATTAGCATGAGTTGTGTAACATTCGAAAGTTAGTTACATTTCAAACTATTATTTTTAATTTATATACATTATTTTTTAGAAGTTAGAGATATGTTAATCTAATATAAACATGCATTATATTTGAAAGTAAGTTATATTTGTGGAATGTAATTGACTTTTAACTTATAATAGTTAAAAGTCAGTTACATTTACAAATGTAACTAACTTTTAATACATTTTCTGTATTTTTGAACATCTAGCTAGAGGGACTTAAAAATAATTTTTCGGACCTAAAAAAACTTGAAACATTTTAGGGACCTAAAAATAATAGGCGGGTGATCACAGGGACTTCTAATTAATTTTCCCTTGAACTCTTTTTTTTCAATTTTGCCTGTCTTAACATTTTTTAATAGTGTACACCGATTATACATAGATGGTGAAAAAGGAAGGGTAAAAATGAAAAATATAATGGTGGATTTAACGGTGTTAAAACAGAAGACCCATGAATAATATACAATGGATTTTGGGATAGTGTCATTGTCATTTTTATTGATTATTATTATTACAACTATTGATTATTGTTTTATTTTATTATAATGTGAATATTTCTTTTATAAAAAATAATGACAATAATATTATTCATAAAGAAATGTTTTTCAAATTATAATTAAGTCAATAATTATTAAATAATTAAGTTATAGCATCTTTCAATGAGCTCCACTCTAGTACAACATTTCACGAATAGTTATGGAGATTTGTTTTCATAAATTGGTAGGTTGTGAAATGTCTAATATAACCCTGTATATAATTTAGCATCATCTGCAACCCACACCTCTTGGTTCAAACCTTCCCCTCCTTTCATTTCACTTTTCTTCAGTATTTTAAAAACTGAACCAGACTAATCAATTTAATTGGTTGAACCTTCGTCTGGTCTGAATTCTGGTCTAGGTGACCCACTAAAACCGTCCATTTAATTAAACCAGCCTAGAAAGAGGAAAAAATTTATTTGACTAACCGTCGGGATTTGAAAACTATACCATGTTAGACAAAATGGACAGTTTTAGAATGTGTAAAAAAACCAATGTAAAAAAGAATCATACCAAAATTTAAAAATAGATTCCAAATCAGCAGGTGTGAAATCTCATTTTCTCTTTTATGTTTTTAATGATAGTTCTTTTTCACTTTTCTTCAGGTCATATACTTGTTTTGATTGATGAAACATGCAATTGGGTGGGCATCTATTCGTTTTTTTTTTAATTGCTATTCCTCTCCTTTTGATTTTATAATTTTGATATTTTTTTTTTTTGTTTTGCATTGTTTATTTTATGTTCATATATTATTCATCTTTTATTGGGAGGGGATGAAATCATCGGTTGTACATGTTATAATTAGTAATTAAACAATTAAATTGAAATAAATTAGATATTTTTGCATATATACCCCTGCTAAATTCTAATTTATCAAAATACCCCTAAAAACCCACAATGCATAAATTATGGTTGAATTCCTTTAGTATGGTTAATATTCTCCGTTTTCTTTCCATTAGAGGTGCCCAAATGACCCATGTACCCTCAAATTAACTGATTTCCAACCTCCCAAGCCCCTCTCTCCAAACCAAAGTACAAGCTTTTAAGTCAATGTACATGTAGGGTTAGACTTATTAACTATGTGTGGTATAAGGGCACGGTTGCACTTATTTAAAATTTTTGAGGAGTGTTTTTGCAATATGAATTTTTTAAGGAATATTTTGATAAAATTATAATTTAACAGGGATATGTAAAAATCTCAATAAATTAAAACATGTTATTATTTGAACTAAAAAGCATGAGCCTAGATCATCACTAAATGCATGCGCATGTAAAATGCATCTTATATGACTTGAATTCTATAAATTTAAACAACAATCTAAGAAAATCCGGATTGATAAGTAATATGAACCTACATTTCTTAGAAGGATATTATAGAGCCCCAATTAAGATATCAGAGGAAATTGAATTAATTTCAATACATGAATACATCAAATGATGGAGTTAAGATATCATTGTCTCAAACACTTTTGTGCTTTATCCAGTGGAGTTCTGGTCAATAGAGAGTTTTGAGTAGAATAATTGTTGGTAGTTGGTGTTGTATTTTGATATTTTCATGAGTGTTATGTATTTCAGATTAATTACTTTATTTATGAATTAATTCTTTAAGAGTGTCTACTTTTTATTTTAAATAAAATAATAATAATAAAACATGTTCATCGAATCATTATTAATGTCTAAAATTTAATATTATTTACATTATTATTATTCATATTTCAAGATGAATGTGCTCAACTTCATTTTTCATTCACCATTTATAATTTTTTCCCAATACATTCAATCCAAAAAAAAAACAATCAAATACAATAGTCGAATTCCTTTTATTTCTTTGAGAATTTGGTTGTACATAAAATGTAAAAAATATAAGCTTAAGGAATAAATAATGATTTAGTAAATGAATGATTTTTATGCACATGCAAAAACATGTGGTATAACATTTCATATTATATATAGAAAAAATAATCATAATAATATAATGTGATTCAACCCAAATGAATGCCATAGTCCAATCTGAATGGATACCATGTTTCATTGCATTGATAATAATGATAATAGCTGTTATTTAGGATGATTATTCATACTTTTTTTATGACTGTTCATATGACTTATTATTATTATTATATTTTTATTTAAATTTATGTTAAATGTTATATGAAAACAAGTTTTAAATTTATTTTTGTTTGCCCAAACCCGTTTTAGTCCAACTCGATCAGACCTGACCTAAATGGGATGAAGCAAGTGGGGCAGGTTCAATTTTTTTTACATACCCATTAAAACTGATTTGGGACAGAAAAAGTTAAATCCATGACAGGTTTGGTACAGACTTGGGATGAGTTTGTCCATAGGTTTGGGTTTGACCAAACCCACCATGTTTGACCAAATATGCCGTTAATTTATGTAGATTAATTATTATAGTGATAGTTTTTATTTATCTAGTTTGATAATGAAATTCTCATGATAATATAGAAAATAAGCTGAAATAAGTTTTTAAAAACTTACTATTTGAACTAAAAGCATGAGCTAGATGTAACATCACACTAAATACCTGCATGTTTATGTACATTTTGCATGACTTGAATTCTATAAAATTAAACATGGATTTAAGAAAATGCAGATTGATAACATAATATGAATTTATTTTTCTTAGAAGGATACTATGGAACCCATTTTAGATATTAGAGGAAATTAAATTAATTTTAGAGCATGTACTTAGCATGCATAAAAAATAAGTATTTCACGTGTTCAACACAAACCTCATCTACACAGATCTCACACAAACAAAAAAACTAGATCAATCTCACACAAACACATAAAAAAATAAGTAAAATAAGTATTTGAGATGGACTCATGCACTAACCATGAGAGAGGATGAGGACTTGCATGGTTTCATACCTGGTATGTGACAGCGCTCTAGGGCAAGGGGCCCCCTTTTTTTTATTTGGTTAATATTTAATTTAGATTCTTTTTAGTTAATTTTAATTAATTTTTTAAGAAAATTTGGTCATACATAAAATGTATAAAATATAAGATTAGAAAAGAAATAATGATTTAGCATAAGAATGATTTCTATGCACGTGTTACACGTGATACAACATTCCATATTATACATAGATAAAATAACTATAATGATATATTGTGTTTAAATCCAAATAAATGCCAAAGTCTAATCGGAAAGGATGCCTTGTTTCAATTTTTAGTTGTTATTTATGATGATTGTTCATATTTCTTATTTCTATAGGTTGTGACTGTTCATATTTCTTCTTATTATTAATATTTTATTTTTATTTTTATTTAAATTTATATTAAATGTTATATGAAAACATGCTTTAATATTATTTTTGTTCCCAAACCCATCTTAGTCTAACCCGACCCGATCTAAATGGGATGGAGCGGAGGGGAGCGGGTTCAAGTTTTTTTTACATACCCGTCTAGACTGATTTGAGATAGAAAAAGTTAAACCAGTCCCATGTTTGGGAAGAGGTTGGGTTTGAACAAACCCACCATGTCTGATCAAATATGCAATAAAATTGTGTAAATAAATTATTATTACAGTGATAATTTATAGTTTTACCTAATTTCATAATGTTTGTTTTTTTCAAATTAAATTATATGATTCTCAAATGCTGGATATTGTTGGGGTCTTCTTATACTCCTTAGCTATTCTATTCCTTCAATATTTGAATGTTAACAGGCATATAAAACAGACTGAATGTATCAACTCTCATATCCTATGAGAATTAAACAACGTGACAACTATATTTTTTATTGCTCAAAACCGATGCCAAGTCTCATTCGATGAATGTAAGAATTATCTATATAGAACTTGTAATTTTTTAATCAAGTATGATAATGAGTTATATGATTGCCATGGTATTTAATTATCAGAGGATTTGAACTCATGTATACACACTGATAAAAAAAAATTTCAATCAAGTTTGATAATGGGTTACTATGATGTCCACTTGCTTGCTCCATGGAGTGGTTGAAATCCGACAATGGGCAAAAACATTGTACAATCTTATGATGGGCCTATTTGGGTATATTCATGAATGAACAAAGGAACAACATTCTAAATGCAATTAATATTTTTGGGAACGCTGAAATACTCAATCTATTTTGTTACTCGTTTTTATCATAACATATAAGGTTTTATCATAATTTATGACGTAATTTTTTTTTTATCATTTTTTCAACTTGTACAAAAATATACTAATGTATTTCAGTATATACTTCATTTCACATAATAACATGTATTTCAATTGGACAGTGTATGATTTTTTTTTTAAAAAAAAATTCAGTGTGGACTATAATTAGGACTGCAATGGGAGGTGGATATATCATTTTTCTATTTTTGGGCAGCAGAATTAGAAGTCCCAACTGGCCCTAAATCATTGTCATCACATTGTGTTTCATTATAGCTAAGGTTGAGTTTTGGAATTCATAAAATCTCCCTGATTTGGGCCCTCTAATGGGATGGGCAGTTCAGAGGCCGTGAGGCCCAGGGAAACTTTTTATAATTTTTAAAAAGAGCTTTTTAATCTGATCCATTTTACAGTTACATACATTATAACAGTATAGTATACACTGCAGTATCATTGTATATACGATTCAATCATAGTATATAAAGTAAAAAAAATCATTTTTCAAAAAAAAAATTGTACTATTGTATAGTATATACTTCATTTCATATAACAATATGTACTTCAATAAAAGAATTATGATTTTATAAATAAATAAAAATAGTGTGGACTGCAAATAAGGTTGCATAAGAAGTGCTGGACATATCATTTTTCTTTTTAAAATAAGTCCACAGTTGGGCTCTTGGACTGGTCACGGGCTTAGATTTTATCCAATAGGTCAGTCTGGTTCGGGCCCGTTGGTGAGAAAAGCCCACGGGCCAAAAATGCCCATGGCCTTGGTCTAGGATCGGTTTACGCCTGCTTTCCTCAAGTCGAACAGGCCCGGCCCGTGTTAATGCCTACTCTGGACATGTTAGGTGTTTTAGGGTGCGTTTGGTTGCGCGATTGCGTTGCGATTGCGATTATAGGAAGCTGCGTTTGCAATCGCGCAACCAAACAGTTTTGTAATCGCAGTTTTAAATTCAGCGATTGCAGGCAAATAGTGCCCAAAAGCTGCGATTTCAAAAAGCTGAGAAAGTGAGCTTCCTGCAGAATCAAGTTTGCTATCGCAGATTCCTGCAGAATCAGTTTTGCAATCGCGCAACCAAACGCACCCTAGTGTCCCCTATCCAGGGATAACCCCAAAATCCAAACCAAACTTGGTTTACATAATTAAAAAAGAAGAGTGGATATTTACTAAGAAAATTTGTGTGAATGCGTGGAACATCATTTTAGGTTGTTTGGGTAAAAGAATAGATAATTAACAGATGAATGAGGATGCATAAGTTTAAAAATTTATTTGTTTGCAAGGAATATATAGATATAGTTATGTTACAATTTGTAAAAATAAGATAGTATTGATTCCAGATCTCCTGGAGTTATGTTATTTCACCCAATTTATTTCACTAGTATAAGATGACCTACATGTAAAATCATTTTTTTCACGTATTATAAATATTTATCTGTATTTTGTTCATATTTTATCTGCAACTTATCCATGTCAACTAACAACAAAACCTTTATTTTTTTCCAATAGGAATACCTAAAAAAATTCAAATAGAAATTGCTAGTTTCATTGGTATGATAACCTATCTTGTAATAGCTTATGTTACTATTCAAACAAGGATCAAAATTTTTCGCTAAGGGCGCTGCTACACCTAGATCCATTTCCATCCCTATATGCGTCGATAGATTTCTATCGACGTATATGCTCATGTTAACAAGGCATATACTTCAAAAGAATTTTTTACATTTTCTATAAATGCATCCATGCAATTCATTAGAGTATATACTTTATTTTTTATAAAAACATGTATCTTATTAAATGAGGTATATTATTTTAAAAAAAATTTCAAAATGCATGTAGACTAAAATCGAGGCTGAAAATAGGGTTAGATGTAACATAATCCTTTCGCTAAAGACCTCACCTAATTTGTCCATGTGTACCACCATTTTTCTCAGGTTGGGCCTGTACAGCTTAGGAGGACATTTTATCTACCGGAGGGTTTCGATTAATTTATACTACTATAATTATAAGAAAAATGCTACATTCAATCTTGTTTTAATTTAGTCAAACTTTTAGTCATACCATATGTTTGAAATTATATAAATTTATATAAAAATGTCTTTCTTACCTCATGACCTTCCAAATAAACTAATATGACCCGAAAGCTAAAAAGTTGTAATTACAAAAGAGTTGTGTGTCTCCATCTCTAATTATGAATTTCAATTTCTATGTTTTAGCTCCCAAAACAATTTGATATCCGATGCTACAATGATTGGGAATGTGTAACTCAGGGTCGATTTGGCAAAGGGTTATCCCACCACTAAAGTTTTTAAGGATAAATTATTCTAATTTTATCATTGTTTGCATTTGTCAAAATTGAGATAAAAAATAAAAATAAATGTTATTCCCATTATGTGAAACAAAAAAATCCTTATTTTTATTTTAAAATCAAGACAATTGTCTGCACTTTATTCCAATGATTTTTTTATACAAAATGAGAGAACTTTTCATCCCCCACTTATTCCTATAATTATCCCCTTATTCTATCCACCACTTATTTCTTTGTCAAACGAGCCCCTAATGAGGATGATTATAATAATTAAAGCGACACAACTATAATTCCTATCAAACCTGAGATTAATGTATTAATTGGCTGACCAATCTATCAAAAACTATTTGGCATGGCCGACTTTGTCATAGTTATTTTACATTCTAAACAAAGGAAAGAATTAGATAAATTTCCATCATCCATCATGTGCCAGGCCTCTCCCATATGACATAACAATCAGATGTCATGCATTTATAAAGTATTCATATTCATCGGTGCACATTGGGCATGCTTAACTTATATATACTAATATACATAAAAAAGACTTGCATGAAGCACATTTTTTTTGGGTACTTTAACAAATCTATGGCTGCAAAAATTTAAAAATAAATTATGGGGAATTCAAAAATGAAAATCAATGGACATGTGGTTTATATATGGATGTTGTTTATTAAATTAACCAATTATTATAATACAAAACAATATTATGTGATGTCACACGAACATGTGTTTAAGCACTAGTTACAAAACACAGAGAAAGTGCTAGGGCGTGCTACATTTGAAATTTATACCTTGACAATGTAACATTAATTAAAAAAACAAATGGGAAAGATGTTAGATGCAAGCAAAAACAATTAGGTTATTAAAATAAAGCAAAAACAATTTAAACCATGATTTCTAAATATGGTCAGAGAATTCATTGAACAACCTCCACAAGAATTCTATCTAGCGAAAGTTAGATCTAATACAATCATTGATTAAAAATAAGAATTGTATATAGAGATGGCCTCTATTATGTTAATGTATAAAAAGACCCCTAGATTAGCTTTCCCTTTGTGAAATCCTTAAATACATTTTTTTTTTAAAAGTGGGATGTTACATACAGTCTCCGAAAACGGACAGTCCATATGCATCGATATAATTCAAACGGCATATATACCACGTTGGATGATTTAGATGCATACGCCGTTAATATTTTTCACATTTTCTATACAATGGGTTAATGTAATAACTAATGAAAATATATACTTTTTCATATAAATAAAATTCATTAAATGAGGTTTATCATTCTTTTTTATATATATATAGAGAATGTATTATCATTATTAAAATAACAAAATGTGACAATGTGCGGATTATCCCTAACGTTATTCTTTTGGGAATCCATCAATCCCGACTGATGGCAGTTTACCCTAATTAATGACATTGATGATGCACTTACTTAAACCAGCGTGTGAATATTAGAGACATACACTTTGGAGAAATTGTATTATATTGAGCAAAAATTTACAATTAATTTTGAGAAGTAAACATGCAAACAATTAGGCTGAAGTGCTGGTATCTTGTTTTTATAAGGAGATTCAAACCCTCTGCGGTTTGAACAATTTACAAAGCAGTGTGGCAAACCCAATTGAAACATTATGGAGCTCACACCCATCTACATAACTAAATCAGCTCAAAAACTCTCTCTCTCTCTCTCTCTCTCTCTCTCTCTCATTGATGTTGTGTTGGTGTGTGTTGTATTGTGGGATGGAGAGGGTATTTATAGGCTCATTGGAACCTCTTAGATACATAAACATAATAAACATCATTTAGTGCATTTTTTTATTTTTTAAAGCAAAAATAATTCTTTTTAAATTTATATGAATGATACAAAAGTGGGGGGAAATACATGGAAAAAGATAATGGAGGGGGGGAAGAGCAAGGAACAAGAGGGCAAGAAGGAAACATGGCTGGGAACCTTCACATGACACCCTATCCCCTAATATTCATATTATTTAGTGCATATTAGTGCATATTCATGGATGATATTTATATGTCCTCTAGAATTCCAACATGCATCCAACGAAAATTATACATGCATTACAAGATTCATTCCCATACATGAATGAATAAAATACACATTATCCAAAAAAACACATAAATACATATAACAAATCACACAAATGCATGAATATGTAGGGCATTTACCATATGTGAATGAAATAAAGTTTAATTAATATTAAAATGTTACAACATATACAAGGAAATTTTTTTAAAATAACCCTCTAAATATTATTTTTCAATTTTGGCCCCATGGCCAGTTTATTTGCAAAACTGACCTTAAGATTTGTTTTGATCTCATTCAGTGCCTCCGTGTGACACGCTGATTGGTCTACTGATTGTCACGGTGGACATCACGTCTCCGCAAATTCACTTCTCGTGCATGCGGTGCAGCGTGAGGGGACAAGTCTCCCTCACAGGGGAGATGTGTGTCCCCTGCGGGGTGATTAATTTTTTTTGTTATTTTTTTTCTCGTATTATATACACTTTTATTTCAATAGATTATTCGTGGAGATGAGATAGATAGATCTCACTAAGTATTTAAAAAATTAATAAAAGAATAGTAAACAAGCATGAAAAAAATAAGCAGATGATCCATTTCCAAATACAGATATTACTCGTCATAATTTATTTTTCTCTTTTTTAAAATAATATTTGGTTAGAGATAATCTAGGAAATATAAAGCTTGGATTTGATTTAAAATTAAGATCAAGTTTAAATTTTAAAATTTGAATAAAATTTAAAATTTAGATAATATTTAAAATTTAATTTTATAAAACAACAATTTATAATTAAAAATAATAGAAACAACCATTTAAAATTTAATTTTATAAAACAACTAGTTATAAAATTATATTTTAAAAAACATTCATTTATAAAAAAAATCAACAAGAGGAAACAACCATTTATAAAATTTATTTTTGTAAAAAACCATTTATAAAATTTAAATCAAAGTGAGGCCTTATATTTCCTATATTATCTCCAACTAACTATTGCTTTGAAAAGGAAAAAAAAATATGATGAGTATTATTTGTATTTGAGAATAGATTATTCTGTTTATTTTTCATGCTTGTTTATAATTCTTTTATTAATTTTTTAAACATCTAGTGGGATCTATTTATGTCTATCTCCATAAATAATATATGAAATAAAAGTATAAATAGAACAAAAAAAAATCACCCCCCGCTCGTTGACCTATTGTGCGCGCGTTATTACGTCCCCCACGCACACAGTAGGTATCTCTGCCCGCATGGTAATTTTACGTGGCGCGTTGAAAGGTCAAAAAGGTCAAAGGATCAGTTTTATAATTAAAATTGTCTTAAAATAAAAAATTAAAATTTGTTTTTTTATAGAATTATTTTAAAAATTGTCCCATAGAATTATTTAAAAATGTCCCATGTACAAATACAAATATCTCAAAAGTCACAATTACACCCTTACAAGTTATCCTTCCAAAGCAAAGAAAAGTTGTTATCCTTATCCAAAACTAAAGTTGTATTTTTCAGTTTTTGTCTTTTCATTCCAAAAAGTCTTTTCATTCCAAAATCTAGTTGACCGTTAGTTAACTGAAACGTGCAAACCTCTGCTGTTCTTTTTGTAGAAGAGACATTACTTTTTTTATTCTTCGTGGGAAGTCTAAAAAACGCATCCTTCAAGTTATTTTAAAAGCCACAAGGGGTTTATTGCAATTTCTCCTTAATCAATAGATAATCGGACGTGGTTTTTCAAAGTGGTCCCTACCTCCCTTAGCCCCCGTTTATTTTGGGTATAAGCCCCCTGGATAGCCCCAGATAACCCTGGATAAGAATTTTCGTGTGTTTGTTTGCCCTGGATAACCTCTAATAAAATATGTCAGAATAAACTGATATAAAATTGTATATGAATTCCAATCAACCCATTTAATTAAAGTTATCCTAAGTATGTGGGTTCATTGTCAAATCACTGTCATCACTTCTTATAAATCACCTGTCAAATCAAATATCATTATTTTTCTACCTTTTTAAATCCTTATCCATATTTTATTCATATTTAATCCAAACAACAAAACATTTATTCTTACGTTTACCAACGGGAATAATTCAAAACATAACCAAACACAAAATCACTTTATCCTTATTTATACTCACTTATGCTTGGATAAATGTATACCCTGTCATAAATTCTATCCTCGTTCCAAACGGGGGCTTATAGATAAAACCGTTAGCCAAAGCAACAAAAAGTTGCAAATATCTCAAAGTGGTCCCTAAAAGTGGTCCCTAACAAATTTCCTTAAAAAGTCCCTCATGAAAATAGAAGCCCTTTTTTTAATGCAAGATGCAAGAGCTATTGATGATGACACTCCAAATAGAACAAGTAGAAATAATTTCTACCCATACAACATGATTAAAAAAAAGGAAATAGGAAAAATGGAATTACAAAGATTGTAAGGCCTGTTTGGGCAGAGGAAAAAAACTGGAATAAGATGGAATTGGGTTGAATAAATCCAAATTAGGTGTTTGTTTATATGAAATAGATGAGTATAAATATTTCAGAATAACTGAAAATAAACTAATATAGGCATTTTAACATCTCCCTGAAATTAGGTTATTCTACTAGTGTAAGGGTAACTCATGTGTCAAATCACTTAACATCACATTTTATAAAAAAAAGACAAATATGTTAAATTGTTTTTTATTTTTTATAAATTTTTATTCACATCTTATATTTAATCTGCATATTATTCTTGATCAATTAAATAAAAAAATTTTATTATTAAATTTTTCTAGAAAAAATCACTAAAAGCACAACCAAACAAAAAATATTGACTAGATTGATATATTTATCTATGTAGGAATAATTATATATACAATATCAACTTATATCGTTATCCAAAGGAGGCGTAAAATATGAGTTATCAACTCGGACATCTTTCGCAGTCAAGCAATAAAGTCTCAAATCCTTAATCAAACAATAATCATTCCCCAATACTTTTTATTTTTTATTTTTTTATAAAATATGCATCTTTAAAAAATCACTAAAAATAAGTGCAAGTCTAAAGTGATCCTTGATATTTTCCTTGGATGACTAGCTCTGCTTATCAGTCCATTCCAACAAATCCCCCACACTAAGGACACCTAAACAAATATCTTAACGACAACTGAAAACAAATCCAAAGTATCAACAAACAAAACAGAGACACCATCCAAAGGTTCAATGTGTTCTCCAGAAAAAACAGTGTTTTGACTGGTAGAATCAAACACTGTAACTTTCATAATGCCCTTCTAGATACAACCAACATTGAAAAATAGTAAACCAAAGACATTCAAATACTAAATTCAATTCAAACTCATATATTTACACCAAAACAAAAAAAATTCCAAACAAAAAATAATAGCCAATTCTCTATCCCTTGATGTACACAAACCTCTCTAATCTCCAAAAAGAAATTAAAAAAAATAAAACTTGCAGCATCATTAATAACAATAACTATTGATATTTCTCTCTTGATATGATAAGATCTGATGGTCACGAACGCATTGGACAATCAGATATCAAAAAAAAAAAAAAAACACTAACAACAAGAGCTCCCCCCTAAATCTCCAAACAGCAACCAACCTGCGCGCCCCCCTCAAACCCCTCCTTTGCCTCCGCCGCGGCCCACCTCCGCCTCTCCAAATCCAACAAATACCCCACATGCGCGCCGCCGTGCTTTGCCGCCCCAACCACCAAAACCCTCCTCCCCTTCACCGCCACCGCACACGTCCCCACCCTTGCCTCTTCAGGTATCTCCGCCACCTCCCCCCAACACCCCCCATCGCGCACGCGCATCACCACCTTCCCTCCCCAGCACCGATAAACCCTCCCGTCGTCCCCCGCCATGCACGTGCGCGGGCACGCGCCCTCATCAAGCGCGCCCTCCACCACCACCCCCCACCGCCTTTTCTCCACATCGAACGCCTCCTCGGTGCGCTCGAACCTCCCCTGCCTCTCCGTCCGGTACCCACCGATCACCCGAAATTCCCCGCGCCAATACACGCCCTTGCATTCGTCGCGCTCCGCTGCCATATCGGGGAGTCCCGCCCACTCGTCCGCGTCGACGTCGTACGCGAGCGCAGACCGCAACGCGTTCTTGTCGCTGTCGTGCCCGCCCGCGACGAACACCGTGTTTTCCCCGTCCGACGCGCACGCGAAGAACGACCTCCGCGGGCCCGGCATGCGCGCGCCGGCGCGCCACGCCCACGACAGGAAATCGAAGACGAAGACCGAATCGGAGGGGACCCAGTTGGTCGGATTCCACCCGCCGACAACGACGAGGCGGCGGCCGGCTGCGGCGATCTGGCAAAAGAGGGGGAGGCCGTCGGGGAAGGCGGGGAGAGGGGGGAGAGCGTCCCAGGCGCGCGCGAGGGGGTCGTAGAGGGAGAGGCGGTAGGACGGGGTGGCGGCGGACTTGGCGGTGGCGGAGAGAGGGTTGGGTCCGGATTGGGTCAGGGCGATCACGGTCCGGGTGAGGCCGGAGGAGCGCCTGAGAAGGTGGAACTCCGGCGAGAGGAGTTCGTCGCGCCAATGCTTGGAGACGGACCTGATTGTGGAGAAACTCTTATAGGGGACTCTTATCAAACATTCTCTGGCCATCTCGTCTGGCAAGCCTGGTATGAGCTCCATCATGAACAAATAAGTGAAAAAAAAAATTAAAATTTCAAACAGACCCAGATGAGATTTTGAGTTTGGGATCCTGAAAGAACAAGATTTTGGAACAGAAGAAGTGGTGAAATCAGAGACCCAGATGAGATTTTGAGTTTGTGATCCTGAAAGAACAGTTTTTGGAACACAAGAACTTGTGAAATCACAGACCCAGATGAGATTTTGAGGTGAGAATGAAAAAAGGGACACTTTTTGAGAGAGATATTTGAGAGTTTGAAATCCGGATTGTTTTTGTGTGTGAGTGGATTTGTTTTGAGAGAGGTTTCTATTTATAGGAGTTGGTTTATACAGTTTTTTTTTTTTTAGTGGAGGAAAGCAGAGGGCGATACAGAGAAATCCATAGATACAAATGTGTAGGGACATAATTCAAAATTAATTTATTGGGGGTGCTTTTCGGAATGCGTGATTCCGACGGTTTTGTGAGGGCGATGTGTAGTCGCAGGGGTGGAAATACTTTGGGCTGGTTTTTTGTGGAGGTGGGGTGGGGATGTTTGTCTTGTTTTTATCCACTAGTTTTTATTTTACAGTATCACTTTTAATATTGCATATCTTATTAGTCATTCGTGTTTAATATGGTGAGGAGGTATATATCACATATTTTATAACTGAGTTCGGAGTTTGAGTCAGTCTTTTGGATTGATTTTGTGAACTTATGACTTACACTTAGTTTATAAATTCATGATGATCTTTTGTCATTGTAATATTAATTTCATTATTTCAAGAATTTTATAGTTCAGTAAAGACACTTGTATAAAAAAAATCATAGTAATAACCTTTGGATGTTCAAGTTGATTTTTGTAATAATCAAATGAGGGTTGAACATTAGTCCAAAAAAAAAAAGAAGGGGTTGAACATAAAAAAGGAAAAAGAAAGAAGGGTTGATCACAAATGATCAAAGTCAGGAATCCTTGGAAAGTTCTTTGGTTTAATACTTCGGCAGTGATTTTTTTTTTTTTTGAAAATAGGTAGATATTGCGATCCGATTTCATTAAAGATTTCAGGTACAATGTTGAACGAGGTGAGATGAACTAGAGAAAAACAAAAACAAATCAGTAACCTGGTTGTGAACATAAAGAAAAGGAAAAGGAGATAATTCTCGGTGACAAGTCAATAGTGATGTTAAAATGTGGGAATAAAGAATTTGCATAGCTGACTAAAATAATAGGATGGCTATGTTTTATGACTTCTTCCTTTGAAGATGGATCCCTTGCATGGCTTTTTTGGGTTGCATTTTCTAGGGGCTAAAGACTTCAAGGATTTTTGAAGATATTTTTTGAGGTGCAAGCAATCATCGTTGAAAGCTTTTCGGGGGTCATGTACCTGGATGGAAAATGTTACGTTCAATTATTTCTATAGTATGCGCACATTTTGTTTTTTTAAGAAAATACTTATTTAATAAAATATGTATTTTTTTATTAAAAATGTATAATTTTATCAGTTTTTCGGTGTAGAGTACGTAGAGTATGTACTGCAATAGAGTAGAGCATATATTTCATTAATAATATGGTGACTCCAACTCATAATTAGATTCAAGTAAAAATGGATACATCAATAACACGCATAAATAAAATATATGAATAATTTGCTTTCAGATCTAATTAATGTTGGTTTTGTCAGCCTCCAAATAAAATATTGACATGTAAAAGCGTAAGATCATGATACTTTTTTAGGATTATTATCATATGTGAGTCTTCTATTAGATACTAACAAGTTGATTTAGTCCTTAATAGATCTCATCTCTTATTTGATAAGTGATTAAGTTCCTATATAGCTAAACAAATGAGTTTTTTAAAAAACAAGGGACACTCAAGAGTCATCTCCTTAAAAAAAATAAACAACGGACGACGCTATCAAGTAGTGCTTTTCATGAGTAATTTTTGAATTTATTTATTTTTATTTAATATTGAAGGGGTCTCCCGTAACTAACCTTTCGGCAGATCTGGATAGAATACATTCGTTTGTATACTCCAGTCTCACAGAAAAATTTTCAATTTTTGCCGACACACAAGATGGTAAATCAACGCTAAGACTCGATATCAATACCTACCATTTTCACAGGTAAACCAAAACCCTGTGCTATGACAACTAGGGATATATTTGAATGTTGTTAGATACAACTATATAATTTAGAAAACCATGCATTTCACAGTTTATAAACTCATCTACTTGATGTATATACATAGTTCTATAAGTACTATATACATAAAATTCATATCCTTGTTGAAGAATTCATGGATGAATATGATTAAAAAAAACAAAGTTGATTTTCTTGTGATGGGAAGCTTCTTTTCTTGTGAACTTATGAGTAGGAGACAAACCATGGTCTTCCGATGTACTGATGTCAAAGAGGGAAAACTAAGACAATTGTGTTTCAATTACACAATAACGGTCATATGATTTTTCTTGATATTTGACAGTCTGTCCTTCCATGATATTTTTATATATAAAAAAAAGACTACAAATTTTGATAGTTTCCATGAATTTTCCCTTAGAAAATGATAGACCGGATCCAATTAATTACGCTTAATTACGCGGAACTATTTTTAGAAGAAATAAAAAGTTATATATCTCGGTAGATAGCGATTGAATTGAGATATGCAGAATCGTGTTTAACGCTGTCATTTTTACTTGAATGCCTAATGGAAAAGAAAAAAAAGAGATTATTATATATTTTTAAACCCCTTAATAAAAATAAGAAAATATGTTGAAAAAGATCGCTATTGATTTTGTCACATTAATTTTAAAGGTGCAGTTATGCACATTCTTGATTATATCCCTATTTTAATTAGAATACAGAAGAATTTAGATCATATATTTCAATCTATGTGCTCATATACTCATTTAGATGACGAATATACCTCATGTCTAACATATTTTTCAATTTTAATTAGAATATAGGAGAAATTATGGTTTTTTTAAATGATTTCAATATCTTTGAGTGGGAGGGTATTATGATGGCATATGAATGATTTCATTTGACTTAAAAGGGTAGCATTTTAAACAAAATACAACCACACAAGATATTGAGGTACTCATAAACAAAATCCAAAAATCACGATTAGTAGATGAGATTTTCCAAAGCAGTTTTATATTTATTCCATCATTTAGAGTTATAAAACATTATCATTAATTAAACTTCAGACATTAATATTACTAAGATTCAATACATATTTTCAAATATCTGAATATACATTGGTACTTGACATCAGAAAATAAATGAAGCTAAACATTACCACAAAACATTAATATGGTCACTCTACATGTCAAAATAAAATATCTGATATCATCCAAGCAAAAAGTAGTGCTCCAACAATCATGATTTTGTTTGCAACTGCATGAGATCCATCATGCTAAGCTCGTAGTCTGAAAATGATACAAATATTATAAATGATAAATTTTTAAAAAATTGACTCTTAGATGTTAAATATATGATTTATTTACTACAAATTTTACCAGACCAAAAATATATGACGTTAAAATTTTTTATGTACAATGTCACATTTAGTAAAGATTTATGATACATGTATAAGGTGTACTAAATGTGTACGAGCATGTCCTATAGATGTATTGGAAATGATATCTTGGGACAGATGAATAAATTTATGTTTCTTTCTCTTGCTTGATATGGGTTATGAATATATGATATACTACTATGTTACAGTGAACATGTTGGGAAGAGGTTGGTCTATTCTTAACCTAGATAAAGTTCGTCTTGTTGCGATAGAAATTAATGAACAGGAACAAATAAGCTTTAGCTAATGTAATTAGGATACCAATTGTTATTCCAAAGATTCCACCTGTTTTATTTTTCCTGAAAAGTCCAAGAATAAATATGTATGGAACAGAGAGATTCCACCCACGTAAGTAAAGAACTGTTACGAATAATGAAGAAATTAGTAGATTTAGGTAAGAAGCAATGTAAAATAAATTAAATTTGATGTTTGAATAATCAGTTTGATAACCTGCTACTAATTCTTCTTGTGCTTCTGGTAAATCAGACTGCGATGTACCTCTTAGACATCTTTCATATTATGATGGGCTCATCAAGATGTCCTAAATTAATATGACTCGTGATATTATAAGGTCGTGCGGTCGGTGCGGTCGCGATCACGGGCCGTCGATCACGGGTCTATCGCATCGGACGGTCGGATGCGATTCACGTCGACCGTTGGATACGATGGACCCGCGATCAGACGGCCCGCGATCGCGACCGCACGACCGCATATTATCGGAAATCAAATTAATATATCCATTAATATATCATTTTTTATAGTCAGATTAAAAAATTATATTATGACCTTTTAAACCTGACTTTTCCCTAGCGGCCTATTTTCATCTGGACCCAAGTACCCAACAATTTGTACATATCTTTTTTAACTTTTTGCACTACATCATAATTGCATCACTTACTGATAATATGACAGTGATGTTCATGACTGCTTCTTTGAACCATCATCTTGCTTAATGCTTGGCTCTTTGGGGTTGAAATTTTTAATTTTTTTTTGTTTATTTTTTTGATAATGGAGGGATTCTATGTGACTGGTATTATGATTGAGTTGAGTAGAATACCTTCGTCTATGTACTCTCAAACTTACAGAAATACACAAAAGTTAAGTTAGCATCAAGACTCAATACTAAAGCATACCCTTAACACAAGTAAACTCTAATCGTTGTGTTATAGTCACTAGTGGGTATCTTAATTTTTAAGGTATTTTTAGTTATAAGCTATGTCTTTGAAGGCTTTTAATATGATATAACAGTTTCAAGCTAAAATGCACAAATTTGTTGATACATGCATGTATAACAAATCATATGCATCAACAATTACTTGCAAAATATGATCTAGTTTGTGTTGGCTCGCATCATAGATGGATGATTGATTTCTAATGAAAGGCTGTCACATAAAAATCTTACATGTATAGAACATAATATTATGATAGTTTTTCTTTATGAGTCTCATCACTTCTAAATCTCGTATTATAAATTGGTCAACTAATTAAGCTTTTACTCACTGAATCTCATCTCTGATTTTGCTTGGTTATTAAATTACTATAAAACATACACAAATGAGAAACAACACTTATTTTTCCTTACTGGACTTGTTTTTTGACTTCCACAAAAGTAGGACAAAGGGGGAGTTAACTGTTAAAAAAAATCATACCATGAAAAGAAACTCCTTTTCACTTCTTATTGAGCTTATTTTCATATAGTATGCGCACATTTGTTTTTTTTTTTCAAGAATATACTTGATTAATTAAATATGTATTTTTTATTTAAAAAAGTATAATTTTATAAGTTTTGCCGTGATAGATACGTAGAGTATGTACCGCAGTAGAGTAGAGCATACATTTCATTAGTAATATGATGACTCCAACTCATAAATAGATTCAAGTAAAAATGTTTACATCAATGACACGCATAAATAAAGATCATATATATGAATAATTTGCTTTGCAACTCTAGTTGTTGTTGGTTTTGGTCAGCCTCTAAATGAAAGATTGACATGTAAAAGTGTAAGATCATGATACTTTTTTTAGGATTATTATTATATGTGAGTCTTCTATCAGATACTAACTAGCCTTTCAACAGATCTGGGTAGAATACCTTCGCCTATGTGCTCCGGTCTAACAAAAAAAATTCATTTTTTGCCAACATACAAGATGGTAAGTATGCGCTAAGACTCGATACCAAAAACTACTATTTTTATATGTAAATCGTGAACCGTTGTGCTATGGCAACTAATGATAGATTTGAATGTTGTTAAATACAACTATATAATTTAGAAAATCATGTATTTCACAGTTTATAAACTCCTCTACTTGATGTATATACATAGTTCTATAAGTACTATATATATAAAATTAATATCCTTGTTGAAGAATTCATGGAAGAATATGATTAAAAAAAATTAATGAACTTTTAGAGGGTGGAATCAAAGAACAAATGGAAGCTTCTTTTCTTGTGAAATTAGTAGTAGGAGACAAACCATGGTCTTCTGATGTACTGATGTCAAAGTGGGAAAAACTAAGACAATTGTGTTTCAATTACACAATAACGGCCATATGATTTTTCTTGATATTTGACAGACTGACCTTCCATGATATTTTTTATATAAAACAGAAGACTACAAATTTTGATAGTTTCCATGAATTTTCCCTTCGAAAATGATTCTCAATCCAATTAAGGTAACGGTTATTTTAACCCCATTTATTTTTAATCCCACCCCATTAGATGATCCACCCCATTTAAAATTTATGAATTGCAAATCCACTCCAATATATATATCACACACTACACCTTTGAATCCCACCCCCCAAGATTTTGTTTCTCTTCCTTCCCCTCTCCCTAAGCTGGTCCCACTCTCTTCCTCGCCAGTGGTCCCTCCTCCTCGGGTGCCAGCACCACGTATCCCAATTGCCATCGCCTCCCCTCGAGGTCAGCACCTCCGATCCCATAATGTTTTAATGTGTTTTGACGAGGATTTAATGTTTTTGAACAATGTTTTTTTAGGGTTCGAAAGGGATTCAATTTGTTTCGATAGGAATTCAATGTGTCTGAATAATGTTTTACTGTCTTTGGTTATTTTTTGTTGTGATAATCGACCCGAAAAAAAAAAGCTTTGATCGACATTGATATTGTCGATTGTGATTCCATCAACACGTGAAGAGTCGAAAGGTGGTGGACATAACAAGGTGCATGATGGACCATATATTGAGACCCTCAACAGCTGTCTTCCCAAAGAGATTAATATTCATTTTAATAAAGTGTTGATTCATAAAACACCATTAAGAATTCATTTTAGTTGAGAATTAAAGCTAAGATCTGCATTAAGATTTAAAAAAAAAATGGTAGCTATCCCTATGATAATTCTCAGGATCTTCTTCTTGTTTCTACCACCAAGCCACAAGAATAAGATATGAACATCCAATTCAGCAATTAACTATAAAATGAAGTGAGTCTCGTTATGATATCGACATCATCATTGTCAATGTCGACACCATGTTCGTCGAAACAAGAGACACCAAGCCCTGTTGTAATGTCGGTAGAGGCTTTGTCGAATGGAGTCGGTACATATTGACACCGTGTTTGTCGAACAAGTACATATTCAGTGCTATTTTCATGTTGACACGGGGCTTGCCGATGGAGTATGAAATACGTCGACATGACAAGTGTAAAACCGCAGGACAGAAAGTTCCCTTTTCCGATTGACCATGAGTGTCAAGCGTGTATAAGTTTGTACTCTTTTCTTTGAATAGGGAGGTGTTTGATTTAGACATCTGAACTTGTGAAAGAAAGATCATTGTGTGCTTGTGTAGTTGTGTGGAAGATTAGTTGGTATAGTGAAAAGAAAGGTTGAATAAGGATTGCAGGACAAGGGGGACTGATGGGGAAAAGCAAGCTAAGGACAAGATACAGTTAGAGGAGAGCAGGCCTCTCCACGGACACCAACACCAGGGCATCTAATTCTTGAAGAAGATGACCTCTGTAGAGCCTGCCAGTGATGGTGGATACAGGGAACGGTCATCGGAGAAGTCACCAGCCGACAGCGAAAAGATTTTGTTTTCTAATTTAGGGGTGGGTTTTGCATTGTTGTAGAACATAAAAAACTGTTTTTTCATTTTTTAAAGGGGTTGGGTTCTAATTTTGTGGTGTGGGCATATAGCCCCCCTCCAATTAATTACACGGAACTATTTTTAAAATAAATGAAAAATTATATATCTTATTAGACAACGTTTGAATTCAGATATGCAGAATGGTGTTTAACACTATCATTTTTACTTGAATGCCTTCTAAAAAAAAATTATTATATATTTTTAAGGAAAAATGACCAAAAAATTCTCCTAAGAGTTTGAAATATTCAAATCAGCTATTTTTTAAAATTATACCTAAAAAAATCTTATTTCACAGTTTTGAAAACATAAAAGACTAATCTGCCCTTATGTAATTAAATCTTTAATATCCCTCTTCATTCATCACTAAAAACCTATTTTTCTTACAAAACAACAATATCCCTATACATGATAAAAATAAATCATCTTAGAGGTTTTGCTATTATATATCATACTGTGTGTTTCTTATATATATTTTACATAATATTGTTTATCATTATTCATTATGTATAATCATAATATGTAATTTAAATCTATGTTATGCTCTAATGAGCAGATGATATTTTAGTATTCTAAATCTTTATTAAAAAATTTTATTTTTGACTATTTACATATTTTTATGATATCATTAGTACATATCCATGTTTTTTTTTAAATCAACATTTAATGGATTTCATAATAAAAAAAAAACTCAAATTATATTGGTACATATTTCACAAAATCCACCTAATCACAAAGAATTTACAATAAAAAAAATTGATCTACATGAAAATAATAAAATTAAGAGGGTGAAATATTTTAACAAAGTTAAGAGACATGAAATGTATTAAGGATCTAATTGCACAAGGATATATTAGTCTTTTGTGTTTTCAAAATTGAAAAATGAAACTTTTTAAAATATAATTTTAAAAAATGGATGATTTAAGTATTTCTATCTTTTAAGAGACTTTTTTAGTCATTTTCTCTATTTTTAAACCCCTGGATGACAATATACCTCGCGTCTAACATATTTCCCAATTTTAATTGGAATACAGGAGAATTTATGGCTTTCTTAATTGATTTCAAAATCATTGGGTGGGAGGGTATTATGATGACATATGAATGATTTGATTGAGTTAAAAAGGTAGCATTTTAAACATAATACAACCACACAAGATATTGAGGTACTCATAACAAAAATCCAAAAATCATGATTAGAAGATGAGATTTGCCCAAGCAGTTTTATATTTATTCGATCATTTAGAGTTATAAAACATTATCATTAATTAAACTTCAAACATTAATATTACTAAGATTCAATACATATTTTTAAAGATCTGAATATATATTGGTATGCGACATCAAAAAAATAAATGAAGCTAAATAGTAGCGCTCCAACAATCGTGATTTTGTTCGCAACTACATGAGATCCATCACGCTAAGCTCCTACTCTAAAAATGATACAAATATTATGAATGATAAAATTTAAAAAAATTGACTCTTAGATGTTAATTAAAAGAATTTTTAAAAACTAAGATTGACTGCACCGTATCTTTTCCTTAACGGGATGGTTGGGACACAATTTTTTTTCAAAGAGAGGTCGGGGCAGTTCGATCCCCGAGTTTACCAAGCGGTAAAAAAAAAAAAAAAAAAGACTGCACCGTACCTCTTTGACATCTTCCACATTATGACGGGGCTCATCGAGACAAATTGATATATATCCATCAATATGTCATTTTTGATAGCCAGATAAAAATTTATGACATTTTAAACTTGACTTTTCCCTAATGACCTATTTTCCTCTGGACCCAACAATTCGTACATATCTTTTTAACTTTTTGTACTACGTCATAATTGCATCACTTACTGATAATATATGATGGTGATGTTCATGACTGCTTCTTTCATCTTGCTTGGCTCTTTGGGGTCGAAATTTTGAAATTTCTTAGACCAAAGACTACGAAGATTTTTTTAAGTTTTAGGATCTGTTTGGATGCACGATTTATGATGATTTTATTTTTTAAAAAATTAAAATCTCAAAATCGTGCAGTCAAACGGATTGGATTCTGGCAGAATCAAAAGTTGGATTCCTTTTAATTTCTCTCTAGAAATCTGTGTTTTAAAAAGCTCAAAAACTGTGATTTTTTATCGGAATCGATTTTTTGAATTGAAAAACAACTTTCTCTACCAAACATTAAACCCCTTTCAAATATTGATTCCTAAATTAAAAAGAAACATCCCAAAAAATCAAGGTCTAAAATCATCTTAAAAAGCAGCTTTATTCCAAAATCTATTTTTCAATATGTGTTTCAAAACGGAGCCTTAGTTTTTTTTTTTAATAACGAAGGGACTCTCCGTAACTGATATTACAGTCGAACTGAGTAGGCTACTTTCATCTGTGTACCCTTAAACCTACATAAATACATAGAAGTTAAGTCAACATCAAGACTCGATATCAAAACATACCCTTAACACAGGGAAGCCTGGACTGTTATGTTATGGTCACCGGTGAATATCTTAATTTTTAAGATATCTTAAGATACAAGCAATCGTCTTTAAAGGTATTTAATATGATATAATAGATTCAAGTTAAAATGTATAAATTCGGTGATACATACATGTATAACGAATCATATACATCAATAAGTACTTGCAAGATATGATCTAGTTAATGTTGGCTCGCATCATAGATGATTAATTTCTAATGGAAGGCTGTCACGTAAATGCCTTACATGTATAGAACATAATGTTATGATAGATTTTTTTTTACGAGTCTCATCATATGTGAATCTCGTATTAGAAATTGGTCAACTAATTAAGTTTTTACTTACTCAATCTCATCTTGGTTATTATATTACTATAAACCATACCCAAATGAGAAACAACACTTATTTTCCCTCTTTTTTTACTTTCAAAAGTGGGACAAAGGGGGAGTTAACTGTTAAAAAAAAAGGAAAATATCCAAATAACCCCCTACAAAGTGACTGAAATCCTTTAACCCTTTGATTTTTCTTGAAATCCATATAACCCCCTAAAAACACCCAGTAAATCCAAATAACCCCCTAGTGAAATTTCTATTGACAGAAAATGAATATTTAGTTAATATTCTGTTTGATTACCTTGGCTGAAAATACAATATACTAAAAATCTCCTACAATGTATTAAAAGTGTAGAAAATTCTATAAAAAGATGAATAGATTATAAAACTCTATCCGGAGAGGTAAAATCGCCATTTACAGATGATTTTTTTACATTTTTAACACATTGTATGATTTTTTTATATACTGGGTTTTCATTCAGGATTAACCAAACAGAATATTCATAAAATATTCATCATCTGTCAACAGATAAATATTTTATTGAGAGGGTTATTTTGATTTACTAGATGTATTCAGGGGGTTATTTGGATTTCAAGAAAAGTCAAAGGGTTATATGGTTTTAGTCCGTTTATAAGGGGTTGTATGGATTTTTTCCTAAAAAAATCATACCATGAAAAGCAATCCCTTTTCACTTCTTATTGAGCTTATTTTCATATAGTATTTTTTGTGAGTAAAATTTGAGTTTTGTTAAATGCAACTATATAATTTATTTATTCATTTACATGATGTATATAGATAATCTAATGACTATATTACAGAAAAAAATTATATCCTTGTTGATAGATTCTACGGATGAAGACAATATCATTTTTATAATGTAATTTTAGAGGTTGAAATCAAGAACACAGTCACATAGAAGCTTCTTTTTTGCGTACTTTATAGTAAGAGAGAAACCATGGTCTTTTAAGTGTGTCAAAGTGGGAAAAATTAACCCAATTGTTTCCGTTACATAGTAACGGTCATATGATCTTTATTGACCTCTTGGTTTGACAGTCTGTGCTTCCATCATTTGTTTATTTTTATTTTAAAAAAAAAAAAAACAATTTTTGGAATACTTTTGAGGCACAAATAAACAGCCAACTTTGAAAGCTTGCAAGTTTTTATTGCATGAGGGAAAAAATCCTTAGTAGAATACGAAATATGTTGAAAAAATCGCTAAAATTTGATTTTTGTCACATTAAATTTTTAAGGAAAAATGCATTTAACTCCCCACAAACATGTGAAAATTCAGATAACTCTCCACAAATGTGTGCGAGGGAAAATAATGAGATGAGTCATTTGTTGATTTGTTGAGTTAAAAGGGGAGCAATTGCTCTCATGCATCTCATGGTTGAATGTCCCTGGACTTAAATTTGTACAGGATTTGTGGTTCTGAGCATATAGTATATTTTGTTCTTTCAACTAATATTACATTGTATTGTGATAGATGAGCTTGCAATGTTTATACATGTGTGTGTAAAGTAATAATATGGTGTGGTTCGTGCAAACTAAATATATACGTTATTTAAATGGTATATGCGTCGTCGGTGAGGAAAGCATATATCTTATTGAAGATATTTTATATTATTTAAATGATATATGTGTCGATAAAGAAAGCATATACCTCATTGAAATAAAAATATATTCAATGAGGTATATGCTTTTTATTGATGCATATACCCTTTGAAGGACGCAAATACGCAGATCGCACGGACCACATATTATGACTCAACTATATATATATAGTGAAATGATTAAGTGAGATAATGCGACATGTGCGAACTACGTATATACATCATTTATCATGATATATACGTCGATAAACAAAATATATACATCGATAAGTTTCAATGAGGTATATGATTCAATGATCTGATATGCTATCTTAATCAAGACATATACCTTGATAAGTGATGTATATGCGCGGTTCGCACAGGCCGCATGGCCTCACCTAATCATGTCCCATATATATAAACATTGCAAGTTCATTTATGAGGTGTGCCATGTGAGTAAAAAAAAAGTGTGAAACAGGTCAGCCTGGGCTATAGCCCAACATTTTTTAATTTTACCTCTAAATTTAATATTATACACAAAATATATATACATACAACAAAGACATTATATATAGGGAAAATACACAAAAAAAAAGTCTTCTAAAAACAAGAAATACCTAAAACGGCTTATTTTAATAATTCCACAGAAAAAAAATCTATTTTAACATAATATGACGCAAATAACTTTCTCTCTTAAATCTCTCACCTTATTTAAAAGGGAAGCATTTTAAACAAAATAGAACCACACATGATACTAAGGTACACATAAACAAAAATCCAAAAATCAAGATTGGTAGATGAGATTTGCCAAAGCAGTTTAAATTTATTCCATTCATCTAGAATTATAAAAATACATCATTATTAATTAAACTTCAGACATTAATATGATTAAGATTCAATACATATTTTCAAAGATATAAATATACATTGATACGCGACATCAGAAATAAATGAAGCAAAATTAAACATTACCACAATGATTAACATTAGTATGGCCATCCCTCTACAAGTCAAAGTAAATATCCAATATCATTTAAGCAAAAAGTAGTTCTCCAACAATCATGATTTTGTTCGCAACTGCACGAGATCCATCACGTTAGGCTCCTACTATGAAAATGATACAAATATTATAAATGATCAATTTCTAAAAAAATTGACTCTTAGATATTGAATTAAAGGAATTTTTGAAAACTAAGGTGATTGCAGCATACCTCTTTGACATTTTCCACATTATGACAGGCTCATCGAGGTGTCCCAAATTGATATATAATATATCATTTTTGATGGCCAGGTAAAAAATTATGACCCTTTAAACCTGACTTTTCACTGGCGGCCAATTTTCCTCTTGACCCAACAATTCCTACATATCGTTTTAACTTCTTGTACTACATCATATTTGTCATATTTGCAACACTTACTGATAATAGGATAGTGATGTTCATGACTACTTTGAACCATCATCTTTCATGGCTCTTTGGGGTTGAAATTTTGCATTTTCTAGGACTTAAAAAGACTTCAAAGATTTTTGAAGATATTTTGAGGTACAAGCAGTCATCTTTGAAGGTTTATAACATGATATAATAGATTCAAGCTAAAATGCACAAATTAAAAATATGGAAAAAATCCAAATAACCCCATGTAAATAGCCTGAAATCCATATAACCCTTTGAAAACATATATGTAAATCCAAATAGTCTTCTAAGTTAAATTTTCATCGATAGAATGTGTTAAAAATGCAAAAAAATCATCTATAAATGACGATTTTACTCCTCCAAATAGGGTTTTATAATCTATCTGAAGTGATAATATCATGTACAGAAGATTTTTTACATTTTTTACAAGTTGTAGGGAGTTTTTAGTATACCGTGTTTTCAATCAAAGCTAATTAAACAGAATATTCGCAGTATAATTCTCATCTGCCAACGGAAGTTTATCTTAAGAGTTTATTTGGATTTACATAGGTGTTTTCAGTGGGTTATATAGATCTTAAAAAAATTCAGAGAGTTATATGAATTTCAGGCAGTTTATAGGAGGTTATTTAGATTTTTTCATATATATATATATAATTATTAGTTATTTATAGTAGAAAAAAAGTTAAAGATTGTATTTAAAAATCACCCGCTGAAGTAAACTGCTGTCTCCACCACTAATAGCAAGAGACAAAAAACATGGTGATTAAAAAAAAAAAAAGAGAGACAAAAACCATGGCCTTTAAGATATGTCAAATGTGGGAAAAATTAACACAATTGTTAACGGTCATATGATCTTTATTGACCTCTTGGTTTGACAATACGTGCTTCCACAACCCTTGACTTTTTCTAAAATCCGTATAATCTCTTGAAAACATCTATGTAAATCAAAGTAACCCATTGAGTTAAATTTTCATTCATAGATTAAAATTATTATGTGAATATTCTGTCTGGTTAACCCTGTAGAAAACATAATATACTAAAATCTCCTACAATGTGTTAAAAATAAAAAAAATCATCAGTAAATAACAGTTTTATCCCTCCGGATAAAGTTTTATAATCTATCCGGAAAGACAAATTCGTCTCGTACATAAGGTTTTCTGCATTTTTAACAAATTGTAAGGGGTTTAGGTATATAGTATTTTCAGTTAGGGTTTATAAAACAAAATATTTATCATTTATCAACAGAAGTTTAACTCATATTTTATTAATATTTACATAAGTGTTTTTAGAGGGGTTTTATGAATTTTAAAAAAAATAAGAGGGTTATATGACAGACAGTGGTTATTTGGATTTTTTTTCTTAATTTAATTGGGTTATATTATATTTTTTTTTTATTATTTTATTTATAGATTTGAATGTTCTGAATATTTCCATGTGAGCCAAACAATTGATGTAGCAGAAAGCGTACAGTCGTACACTGTGAACCGACATTCATGTGATTGTGAATTCTGAATACAACATTAGTGGTTCAGCTTCATTTGGTACGTCTTGACTTTTAGGTGTAGATGATTTTTTGGTTTCTATCTTCTTCTCAGTACTCACCTCACACTCCATATTTAAAATTATAGCAATATTCAATCAATGTATTTGGTTGCGCGATTAAAAAATAAATTATGTTAAAGCTCAACTCCTAGCTTTTCAAAATCGCAGTTTTTTAATATTATTTATTTTAAATCTAATTATATGAAACTGATACAGTAAAACTGTTTGATTATACGATTGCAGAAATAATTTCCTTCAATTGTATAAGCTGCGCAATTATGCAACCAAATACACTAGAGTGACAAACACTGACTGGGGACAAAAAAACTTTTAGGTAGCAATAAATCTAAAACCTGACAAAAGATCAGATATTTATGCACATGTATTAATATTGTAATTCAGATATATTTATTAAGGAATATTTTACATGCATTCAGTGACACTGTGGATAGGAGATTGATATACGATGGTTGCGAATAAAGTAAAAAAGAGTGGGGGATGAAATATGGTGCCATCGTCTCCTTCATCTTCCTTCTTCCTCTTTCGGGTTCATGTAATTCACACTAATGTGGTGTCGGTTAACGCCCATCCGACGCTCAAGTCAATTATTTTTTCCTTTTTAGAAGAAGAAGAGCTTAAAACACTTGAGAATCAATAGGAGAGAGTCAAAATTCACATACCTCGAGAGGGAGTTTTTATATTAAGCAGGGGCGTGCCGGATTTGGCCTTGCGGGATGATCATATCATGATATGGAATCTCTACGTGGCTTCAAGATTTGTGAACATGTGTCATCTGGGGATCATCATTATCTTATAACTATTTTTCTGACGTCCTGTTCTTTTCTAATGTCAGGGAATATTCCCTTTGTTAACTGTTTTCATGTGAGGGAGGGCCCCTGGCTGACCAGCCATTTAGTTCGGGCATTGCCGTCTAGACGGCTTATACTTAAAGTCGGGCGATATTGTGCCCGTCCTTAAGATTTTAGCATATGACTATCTTACCCTGGTCCGGCGTATGCTCTATCCGACTTATCTTGGTCGGCCATAGCTCTTGCCCGACTTGGCCCAGTCAGACTTGATCATTTGTCCACCCAGAGAGGAAGACGAGTTTGGTCAGGCCGTAATAGAGCTTTGGGGCCCATGGGCTTTCTCTCCTCATATTCTTTATTGATATTGGTTAATCCTTGTTCAATCCTTGCGCTTATATAATCTTATTCCTTATTCGATTTTCCACTTAATTTGGTCTCCTACAAAGAGAATGCATTTTTTGAAAAAAATCTAACCCCCCCCCCTGGCGGTGAACTGTCCCAAATCCATACAAGCCCCCGAGTTTTCTTAGTCCATATAACTCGATAGATGAGAAATATTTGTTTGGTTAATCATGACTGAAAACACATGTACCAAAACAACTCTATAATGCGTTAAAAATATAAAAAATCATCTATAAATAACGATTTTACTCATCTGAATAAATTATTAAACTTTATCTGAAATAGTAAAAATCGTCATTTATGGAAGATTTTTCACATTTTTAACACATTGTAAAGAAGTTTTAGTATATTATATTTTTAACAAAGGTTAACCAAATAGAATATATAATATATTTTTCATCTGTCAATGATAATTTTACTTAGATGGCTATTTGGATTTATATAAGTGTTTTGAGTTATATAGATTTCATGAAAAGTGAAGGAGTTATATTGATTTTGGGCATTTTACAAGGGGTTATATTGATTTTTTTCCTCTTTTAAAATTTGAGAATTATAATTTATCACACAACATAATTAAATTTGAACAATATATATTCCAAACATACAGATGAGTATATATATCAATATTCGCTTTTAAATCATTACATCAGACAACAATGAAATTTTTTTTCAAGACTTCAATCAATCTCATACATCAAGAATGAATGAACAAAGAATATTTTCAGATGATCAAACTCCAATTCTCCAAACCCATTTTACTACAAACAACAGTTGCTAGTACAAAAATAACAATCATCAGCATGTATGTGAAACATGGAGAGCATTTAGAACATCAAACCCTGATGGCTCAGAAAAAAAAACTGGAATTCACAGATCCAGGACACCAATACATCTCATTCTTAAAATGTTGTACTGATGTATTCATAAACAAAAAAAAAAGAAAAAAAAAGAATCCACATGATTTTCACTTAAATCAAACTACAACAACATCAAGATTGCTAGATGAGATTTCCTTTACTGAAACCCACACCAACACCACTAAAAGTTCTACTATAACGAAGATGTTTATTTTTCGCATCCAACAAATGAACAAAAGATACACGTCCGATGGAAAATTAAAACTGGGGGACAGTCGGGGGGACACACCTCACCGCATCGGCTGCTGGTTGTAATGGCTCTTCTCTTTCTTCTTTGCTGCAGCAAGCCTCGCATTCCTCGCGGCCGCCTCGCTCGCAGCAGCTCTCGCAGCAGCATCCATTTCTTTGCTTGATTTCTTTTTCTTCATCGACGCGACCTTCTTCAGGCGCTCCCTCACGTCAACCTCCGACGCATTCTCCGATGTGGGTTCACCGCCCGAACCAGCCTCCTCTGCTGCATTGACTTCGGTGCCATTGGGCTGGTCCTAAGAGTAGGCGTGTCAATTATCCAAAAAAAATATCAGTATTAGCTCTGAATCGGAATTCAAAAAATAAAAAATTATCGTGTGTGTGTGTGTGTATTTGTAGTGTGAATGCAAATATTGTATTCGCTTCAAAAATATCTGAATTTGACATATATTGTAAAGTTATATACGTCTATATCATTTAATGTTCAAGATCCAGCTATCCTATATAATTAATACTAATCTTGAAATTTTGAATAAGACAATAAAGCCTTGAAGACAATGTTAATTTCCTCATCTCTATCATGTCACTAGTTCACCCAAACTAGTGTACATGTTTAGAAATGTCAATTATCCAAAAAAATATGTGTATCCATTCTAAATTCGAATATTAATACCCGTATCAGAATGATTTAAAATAGGATACAGCTATTAAGATACTCAATCTGTATCTGATACGTTGAGGCTTACCTGAGAGTCCTTAGACTCCTTCGTAGATTTCTCCTTCTTTGTCTTCTTCTTCTTGGAGGACTTGCTCTCTGCTGCTGCAGGGACGTTTTCCTTCTTGTCTGCTTCTACGCTTAATTCGGTTTTGCTCTCCTCTGCATGACACAAAAGAGCATTATTTTAGGGTGGCTTCAGCAATTCCTATATTTATTTAGTTAGCATGATCTAAGAGTTAGCATGATCTTTCACCGAAATACTAAAAACACTCAACAGCTGTCAGTTTAAGCATTCCTTATTTAGTTCTTTTTTAGACACCATGTTATATGTCAATGTATAAAATTTGCTTGGGTTAATAAAATAATCATGAGCAATCAATATAAACAGGAAGTAAAAATAATCTATGCGCCCATTCTCGTTGAGGATTACCATGTGATTGTTCTTGCCCAGCGTTCTCTTTGCTGGCGATTCCCAATTCAGCAAGAACTGCATCAAGCTCTTCGAGCTCCTTCTTTTTCAGTTCTTTCTTAGAGAGCTGTCTTTCTGTGTCTTTGGGCACGGAAGGAGGTGCAGAAGGCTTCTTCACCTCAGGTTCAGTATGTACTGGAGCCTCAGTCTCATTGTTGTGTTCTTCCTCGGCGTCATCATCTATTTCATCCATACCATCATCTTCACTTTCACTTTCCTGTCACGCGTGCGCGCACACAACATCAATTAAAACAAGATATAGTCAGCCACCAGTAAATATTATAGCTGCATGTTCGTTTCCAATATAAGACAATGGAGTCATGACCACCATACTGCTATCTCAAACTATCTGAATTCATTTAATATGATAACAAAGGCGCATAATTATGCTATAAATTCTTTGATTCTTTCCCCCATTATCAATGATTTCACATCAGAGTATGTTTACTAAGATTTATTATAATCCACACAGGGAAAACATATAGAGAGACCAAAATAAAAACTAAACATACGATAAAAGGACGAAACAACACAACATAGTCTACCATTGAAGGAAATAACTCGAAAAGAGTGCAACAGCTAGAAAACAATATGTCCATTTCCCTGTACTAACAATCAAACAAGTCATACCAAATAGGCAACTCAAAATGAGCACACCATAACCAGAAAATGGAGGATGAGAAGCCATCCTAATCAAACATACAATACGGAAAAAAATCAAAACAAACATTCTGCCATTAATGGGAAATGAATATTAAGTAATGTCTGAAACCATCTTAGACAAGAACCATACAAAATGATATGTTCCTTCCTTCAAAAGTTTCATCTGAGGCTTAACCTTTGAATGGTTATGTCCCTTATTAATCTTAGCCTCTGTCTGAACTTCATGCCTTAGTAGTGTTTCACATCAAGTTATTCAAAAGGCTGGATTTACTGGACCACCAAACTTCGTTGATCCGGGTTAAAAAACAACAATGATAAAAATTAAAATTGTACATATAATAATATGTCTAAGGCTGCTTGGAGGATACCACAATACAGTGCAATAGAATCCCCTCAAAAAGGCCTGAGAAGATTGATAGCAAAACGAACTATCTATCCTTTGTTCTATGCCTCATTACTAAGCCAACTGATATGCTCACGGAAAATCCGTTAGACCAGTTGGTTACTCAAAGAGGCAATATAAACATAAAAAAGGGAAAGATGTAGACACATTGAAATCAATGAGTAGGCCCATTCCAACTGCATACCGTTGAATTCAATGAGGCTTCCCCCAGATATCAAGATCCACATAAAATTTAAAAAATTTACAAACTATAAACCATACTGGCCTGAAACTATGTCTACAACCCTGTGATTTTAACCGCCGAATTGTAAGGTTAGGAAGGTTCATCATCGACTATGATATCATGCAGAATATATGTACATAAAATGCATGTACATAATTACATGCATGCATGCATATATATGTATATACGTATATACATATGTAATGAAATGATATAAAAATAAAAATTAAAAGAAGCACAAAAAACTAAATAGATATGAGAAAAAAAAACTCCATCTCCTCCCAGTGATACAGTTCAAAACTTGAGGCCCCTCATCCCTGGATGCCAATTTTAAAAAAACACCTCTGTCTGGATAGCAGATGAACCATGACAAAATATGTGAAAAAAGAAGAGCATGAGGAACATACTAATCCAAAAAAATTACCCAACATGAAATAACAACAACGAACAGTAAAGCATGCCAAAAGACGAAATTTGTGCTTCATAGACAAAACAAACTCTAATCGGCTACTAACAAGAAGAAATGAACATAAAAATGAACAACCCATCAGATCTAGGACAGATAAGTAAAGAGTAAACTAAGCAACTCATCCCAAATTAAACACCACATATTTTTCTTTAATTGTTGTTATATTCTCCATTTCTTAAAAACTTTGAGAAACTGAGCAGTACAACCAGATTTTCATTGGTAATAATGCATATGCCACACTTTCCACGATGTACACATTAGCACCCATTTCCCCTATCCTACCACAGGGAACAAAAAAAAATCACTATCTGCGTCTTGTGTAAACAAAACATTTGTGCAATTCCATCGGCAACCAGGATTGGGTGATTCATGCACCGAAGTGCCAGCAATCTAGAAAGATGTAATACACTAACTAAAAATTATCGAAATTGAAATGAATCAATTCAACTATAGGAAGGATAGGTTAATTGTGATAAATAAAGTCATCATAATAATGGAAACCATTTCATATGAACAAAATTAAGGGAAAAGCAACAGAGAAAGAATGAACTGAAAAGCATAAGATAAGGCCTAGTGAGCAACATCTGCACAGAAAAATCGTTCTAAAACAAATTGCCTAAAACAGGCACCGCTCATTCATCAGGTAAGAAAGACCACCGCATTTGCAAAGTTGTACATATCCACTTCAAAATCTATCATAGCAATTCAGACACCATGATATGCGAATACCAAAGAAAAACTTTCACGAAGCATAAAAACCAAAAAAAAAAACATCTTTGAATATACAGGCCAAACGCTAGTTGTTGGTTCAAATATTATAACATAAACAGAAGTTTATTTCCATGAGGATTACAAGCAAGCTGTTGTGTCCAGATTTCTCAAGAGTTAATATATCTCTTGCTGCAGGCTGACATTAGCAGCAATCCTAACAGCTCCTTATCTATGGACAATATTTGCCATTGCTTCAACACTATCAAATGGGAAAATGTGATCTTCGCAAAGCCCTGCTATACGTAGGATTCTGGAATGTACGAGGGGCCACTCACACCAAAAAGGAACAAAAAATAAATAAATTTACATGTGACTCCTCAAATTCTTCAAATAAAAGAAATTGACTTTTTCTCTTCAACACACACTGTAACCTGAAACTTAAGCTTTAAAACAAATCATACAAAAACCCAATATGTAATGAGAGACTATGGCCCAAATTGGCACCAAAGCAAAAGACAGTGAAAAGATCTGCATCACATACAATAACTACAGCCAAAACGTAGATGGGTTAAAAAACTGGAAAAATAACATTTAAATTCACTTCAAACCAATTTTACAGAAAACACACAAAATGATGACAGCTTCAATTACATGGCAATTCAAAGCTGAAAACAACCTGATTGAGTAGGTCAAAGAACCCCACTGATGATGTGAGGTCCACAATTTGATTCTAGACCACAAAGAAAAGGAGAGAAAGTAAGAGTCTGACGTGAGGTTGGACGGGAAAGTAACAGTTTTGCCCTGCAGGGCCTGATGTTGCCCCTGAGAAAGCTTTAAACAGCCTTCACCCCACACCCAACCAACCCCTTGTCAATACTTGCCTAATTGGCCTTCCTCAAAAACAATAATTCAATTAAACACATAAAGTTTATTAATGCAAACTATCCAAAATAAACAGAAAAACAATGAAGAAGTCATCCACATAAAAGAGAAATATCCAAACTATCTAAGACAAGAACCATACAAAATGAAATGTTCCTTCCCTCAAAAGTTTCGTCTGAGGCTTAACTTTTGAATGATTATGCCCCTTCTTAGTCTTGGCCTCTGTCTGAACTTCATGCCTTGTAGTGTTTAGCATCAAGTTATTCAAAAGGCCAATATTGATCCACCGCCACCTTTCCTTGATACAAGTTCAAAGGCAACAATGATAAAAAAAAAAATGTCTAAAGAAGCTCAGGGGATTCCACAATACAGTGTAATAGAATCCCCTCAAATGACCTGAAAAGATTGATAGCAAAAAAAGAACTATCCATCTTTTGTTCTATGCCCCATTACTAAGCCAAATGATATGCTCGTGGAAAATCCATTCGACCACTTGGCTACTCTAAGAAGCAAGATGCACAAAAAACCAACATACTTGTAATAAAAAATATCTATCTTCCACAGGCCGAAAATTTACGGACCCCTCATTATGGGAACTGATTTAAATTAAACCCAATCTGTCCAGATAGCAGATGCCATGAGAAATATGTCAACAAGAACATTGCAGGAAACTTGCTAAGCCAAAAATTCCAACCAACATAAAAAAAAAGATCCAGAGCATGCCAAAAAACAAAATTATGCTTCGTAAACAAGATAAATTTCCCATCCACTACTAAAAAAGAAATGACCACAAAAATTAGTGACCCATCAGACCAAGGTCAGATTAGTAAAGAGTATACTGCACAACTGTGTAGTACAACCAGATTTTCATTAATAATGATGCATAAGCCACAATTTCCATGATGCACAGATCAGAAATAGTTCACCCAACCACAGGGAACAAAAAAATCCCTATCCGCATCGTGCAAAAACATTTGTGCAGTTCCATCAGCAACCAGGTTTGAGCTCAGAGTGCCAGCAATATAGAAAGACGTATACACATGACTATAACTTCATAAAATTGAATGAATCAATGTAACTCTAGGAAGAATAAGTTAACTACAATAACACCAAAATCACAGGAAGAAAAGACAAACTGAAAAACATAGGAAGTCCTAGTAAGCAACACTTTTAGATAAAAATCATTGTAAAACAAAGTGCCCAATAGGCACCAATAATTCATCTGGTAAGAAAGACCATTTTTGTAAAGTTGTACACATCCACTTCACAATCTATCGCAGAACTTCAGATAAAAAAGATTAAACTCATATGGAAATACCGAAATACCAAAGAAAAACTTTCAAGAAGCATAAAAAGTGGGAAAAAAACAAACATCCTTTATAGATATAAGCTCAAATGCTGTTTGTTGGTTCAAATCCTATAACAAAAACAGAGCCTTCTTTCCACGAGTAGTAATAAGCAAGCCCTTGTGTCCAGATTTAATGTTTGTGTTCGAGAGTCCATATATCTCTTGGTGCTGGCTGAATTGAGCAGCAATCCTAACAGAATACGAAAACTCCTTATCTGAGGGTAGTATTTGCCATCAATTCAACACTATCTGCCCAGATAAAGTGATTTTTGCAAGCCCCTGCGTTAATCTACATGGTACAATGTAACCCCTCTACTTCTAGAATGTATAGAAGAGCCACTCTCACCAAAAAGAGAAAAAAAACTTGACTCCTCAAATTCTTTCAAATAAGAATATATACAAAAGAAGAAGCCGGCTAGGACTAAACTTCATAACAAACATGCTGACTTGGGAAACAATTTCAGTGGGGGAAGGGGCGTATCTATGAATCAACACACAGCGTAACCTGAAACTTAAGCTCCTAAACAAACCTTCAAAAAAAACCCACGGTCAAAACTAGCACCAAAGGAGAATACGAAAAGATTTGAACACACAAGATAATGATAAAAAATAAATAAAGACAGGTTAAAAACGCTAGACTAAGATTTTAAAAGAAAAGCAACTATAGTGAACATAAATAGAACACAAAAATATAGATGAGGTTCATCCAAACACTACTGTAGCTGACTAAGATTTCACTTTCCTATATCAAACGGAAAGATCAACTGGGAATGAACAAAACAAAGCAAATTATTTTAGTTATCATTGAATTATAACTAGACCATGATCAGAAGACCACCATCAAAAGCTTAGTATCATCTATCAAAACTCCCTGAAAACGTATCAAAAACCACTACCGCAGTGAAAAAAATGCACATCCAATAAACCAGAAATTTCAACACACATCATAAAAAAATCCCTCATACAAACACTCCCACAGATTTTTTTTTTTTTTAAGAAAAGTAGACTATATATAACTGATCAAAATGCTGTTCCCAAAGATTTTATAACTAACCCTCCTAAAAATATATATTTTCGCAACTTTCCCTTACCAAGAACATATCTTCGTGCTCCACTTCCCCCAATTCACAAAACCCAAGCACAAAATCAAAATCAAATCAAAACCCAATAAAAAAAATCGCAAACCTCTTCGACCATGTCATGCACGTCCTCCTCCTCTCCCCGCTCGTCCGCCCCCGCCTTCCCCCAAACCGGCGGCGGCGCCGTCGTCGCGTAGTAGTCGTCATCATCATCATCAACATCCGCCCACTTCGTCGTGGTCAGCGGCGTCGGCGCCCAAAACGTCTGCGGCTCCGGCTCCTTCACCTGGCTCCCGCCGCCGCTCCTGGAGGACCCCTTCTTGGACGAGCCGTCCGACTTCTTCTTCCTTCGCAACGTCTCAAGCGCCGCGAACACATTCGTGCTGTTCAACGCCGGTCCCTCGTCCCTTCGAATCCCTCCTCCGACCATTTTGGTTTCAATCGATTCGATGAATCCTTAAAAGAAAAGAAGGGATTTTGGCGATTCTTTTCGATGAAAATTCAAAGCAGACGTGAAGAAATTAGGGTTTCGGATAGAGAAAGAAATAAAAAACGGATAAATTTATTTATTTGTTTTGATTGTCTAAGAGAGAAGGATCTGGAGAGAGAGAGAGAGAGAGAGAGAGATCTGTTGATGTTTGTGTGTTTTATGTTATCAGAGACGGTGTGGATGGACGGATATGATCTCTCTTTGTCTTGTGATGATCATGGCCGTCCAAAGTGAGAAAGGTTCAACTCTTCAACGGTGATATGATGACACAGGTGTTTTTCTCTCTCTTTTTTTTTCTTTTTTTTTTTGGAGTCATCTGACGGTTGTTACGTGCTCTCCTTGTGAAGGGACGTGGCAAAAGGAGAGAGCGGACCACAGGTTGAATAAAAAGTAATTATATGAATAAATGAATTGAAAGATAACTTATTCTTATTTGATATAAAAAATAATCAAGATAAAATACGACCAGTTGTCCTAATTTTGAAATAAAAATATGAATATTTTGTTCCACTTAGGCTTCATTTAGTAAACGGATAAATATTTAGGATAAGTTAGAGTAATTGTTTTCGTTAAAATTCTTCAAATGGCCTAGACTTTTTTTCAAACTTACATTTTTATTATATACATTAATTTTCTTTTTTTTAAAGAATGTTGTTAGCTGAACATTAAAAAAGTCGGGTATTTATTGTATTCAAATTTAAATAAAAAAACACATATAGTTACTATATGAAGCAGTTACATCTCAAATACATTTCTTAAATATTTACATCTCTCACAACAATTTGTTACATTTATCTAAATATTTTACATTCTCTACAATGTTTAAACAATTTAAAGAAAAAAATTATTTTCAATAGTAAGTTACATTTTATGAAAAATGTCAAACATTTTTTTTGTGTTACATTTATATAAATTACTATTTGCATTGAAAGAAATGCAATACATGAATAAATGTTACATTTCAGACTATTACATTTATAAATATAACAAAAATTAGAATATGAGTATTTTGATGTCAGAAATGTAACATTAACAACATACAAACCATATATAAATTAAATGTAATAACCTTAGAAATAATAGAACAAAGAAACAGAGGATTTGAAACGCTTGCAGCATCCTCCACCATTGTCATCATCTCCTCCTTTCTATGTTGATCTGATCACCGCCTATAGGGATAGGTATAGCTCAGTATCAATGTTTCAAAATTGATTTTACAGATGAAATGTACATTGTATCAAAATTGACTTCTTTTATGGCAGCACATCAAAATGCTCATCAACTTAATCTGGTTGTCTTTGTGATTAGGCGATGTGTGAGAATCTTCCAAAGAAAGGTGACTAAAACTATAAATTGCTGAGAAAAGCGGAGAGGATGATCAGTGAAGGTTTGCAAGAGGTGAATTATGGAAAAAAAAAAGAAGTAAAATCTAATTGTCTCCTCGTTTTGTGGGGATCAGTTATCAAAAAAACAAAATAATCACACAAGGGTATAACATGTATTGGACATATATTACCTCATGGGGCATGTAATGTTAGGGCCTAGAAAACATTATTCTAGAACAAAATATCCCCACTTTTTCTCTCAAAAGACGGACAATTGTCCATACTTTATCATTTTTATTATGTCATATGGGATAACATTTAATTTAATCCAATTATTTTCTTATTCCAACCCCTTATCCCAATGTCAAATCAGGCCTTATTGACAATGGGTTAAGGTTTTGGGGATAAGTTGTCCGAATTTTAAAAAATAAAAAAATTTATCAAATTTGTTCAGATTTACATTTGTCAAAATTGGGATGAAAAATTGGGATAAATGTTATTCTAGTCTTTAGGTGGAACAAAATATCATCATTTCCATTTTAAAATTGAGACAACTGTCTGCAGTTTATTTTGATTATTTTTTATATCAAACATGGATAAATTATTCTCACACTCACTTATCCTCATAATTACCCCTTATTCCACCACTTATTCCCTTGTTAGACTAGCCCTAAAGGTTGGGATAGCATTTATCTCTACATTTTGTCCCAATTTTAATAAATGTGAATATAAATAAATTGATGAGTTTTTATCTCTTAAAATTAGGACAACTTATATTCGAAACCTTAATTTATTGTCAAACTAGCCCAAATAATTTAGGGGGCGGATACACGCACACATCTAAATGAGAAACTCACCCAATTTTCTAATTCATCCCCATCAATACTGGAAGTCCCTAAATCCACTTCCTTATAAATTAATGAGACATGTGAATGGAATTCCACCCCCCCCCCCCCCTCAAACTCACTCCTTTTCCTCTTCAAGAACCACCGTGTGAAGTCGCACGGGTTCCTCTCCGAGAAGATCCCTATTCGACTCCATCCAGCAAAAGAACCCAACCCCCAAGAAACCTAGGCCATGCCACCTCCGGTCGTCGGAAAGGTAACCCCCAAACAACCGATTGGTACTATTTGTATACCATTCTCTCGTTCCTCTCCTTCTTTCTCGTGTTCTTTTTCATAAAACCCTAGGTTATGAATGATTTTTTTTTCTTTTGCTATTAAACCCTTGATGATCAAAATTTGCATGATTTTCACATGTTTGTGACTATATTTTGCAAACCCTAGGTGTTATTATAAACAACATATATGCATTTTTTCTTTTCAAACCTTAAGTGTTATTAGAGAATGCATGTATTTCTTTCTTGTAAACAAAGCAAACCTAGGTTTATGGTTGGATTACTTGCAGGACATTTTTGTTGGAATATGGTAGTTGGTAAGTAAATTTCATTAATATAGAAGATTTACAAATGTACATGTCTCCTTGAGATATTTTGTATAAGTTTTTGATAAATGTGTAGGTGAAAGGATGTAGATCCTTCAATCAAGTGAAATTCTATTAAGGTCTGAAGAATAGCATACAAGATTGTCAATCTTGATGTTGTGTGGTGCTTTCACATAAGTTCTGATGATCAAGTCAATAGTGATCCTGGGATTTAAATAAAGAAATTAAGAATTTTTTAATGAAATCACATACCCGATTTTACAAGGGTATACTTCTAATCATAGAAGAATGACGATGGGTCTAATTATCTTTGTTGACATGGATGAATCTTCTACATGACGTCTCTTGTGGCTTCTCGTGTAGCTCTTTTTATTTTATTTGACTAGGTTGTATGTGTTGGGCAGTTATTTTGGTTAATTCAGAACTTTCCAGATGCTTCCACTAGACTTGACTACTGACTCACTTAGTTCGTGGACAACTAGAACAAGTGAATGCTTTTGCTTTTCAAGCACATTTTGTCCTCGATAGACCAAATCAAATAATTGTCCTCGAAAAATGCTATTTCCTGGAAGGTTGGACTGGGTACTCATCCTTGGACATGCACTGCTTCCAAGTGACCTGGTCTACAACTCCTCGGATGCGCTTGGTCTTTGGGATCGATCTCTATCGTGATCATCAATTCACCAATTGATGACATATGTCGTATATCTATATGCAGCGGATTTTTTTCCTCCACAGAAGGAATAAACTAGCACTGTCTATATGTACAATTGTGCAGGCTAGTTAAAAATGTACAAGAGAGATGTTAATAGTGTACATATGAAACATAATAAGATACACGATTGACAAAGCAATGTACAATAAATGAATAACAACGTACAAATTAATAATATACACATAATGCATAATAATGTATAAAATGTATTTCATGGAATACGCAATAGAAGAAAGATGAAATATTCTCAAAAAATGTAATCTCTAACTTAAAGAGTGATTCCATAGGCTCAAAAGTTCTAGGGTCATAAAAGATTATGGGGTTGAAAAAAATACTCAAAATCAACCCCGCTTGCAGCCTCATTTACAACCCACAAAAATTTTGATTTTTTTGAAACACACATTGTTATGAACCAATATTGCAATGACCAAAAATTACACTCAAACCAATCACAAAAATACACGAGATCCTCTCACTTTTTTATATGATAATTGTCAATTTGGATCACCAAATTGAAGTTATAAAAATTGATTTAGTAATAAAAAATTTGATCATAACCAATAAAAATGACAATTAATCTTTCTGTACCCCCACCCAAAATTGATAGGATAGCTTAAAATATATTTGATTAAAAATTGATCAAGGTTTGGATCACAATTAAATCCTTTCACAAAATGATACACTCAACGCTAACATTGTCATGAAAATCTCAATGTACATTTTGTTTGATGTCATGTATATATTTATAGGATGCAAAAGCGAAAACATAAATTCACCCAAACACGAATCTAAACAAAACCAAAGCTAAAAAAGATCCCACATTATAAATAGTTCCACAATAAGAACAAAGTTGAAGTGTGAAAAGAGGATAATGTGACAGTGTGTCATAAAATAAAGGTTAGTGGGTTAAGTAATTGCTTAGGAACTGGTGCTTGTCTTTTCTTGGCTGTCAGCTTCATGCATGATTAGGCACTTTTATACCTTGAACATCACTAAAGGTGTTTTAAGAGCTTTTTCAAATAAACGCATGTTGTCCAATTATAAATATATGCCCAATTAAATAACCCATAAATAGATGTATAATTATATAACGCATGTTGTACATTTAATTTTCCCTTTGTATGTTGTGTGTGTGTTGTACACAGTAGAGGATAAGTTGGGAACAATTCAATCCCTACATACATTAATTTTTTAATGTGCATTTTCGTGTCACGAAGCAAAAAAAATCATAACATATATTTCAATAGATCATACATCCATTATACAAAAATAAGGGGAAAATCACATGATTTATTTAACAAAGTATATATCTCTTACTCTTATTAGTAAAATGATATTGTTAACATTTAACGATAGAATTTTAAAATTTTCAAGCCTCATCGTTTCTATAATAGTAATTAAAAAAAAAGTAGCCGGTTCAGTTTGATTAAGGCAGCATTTAATTGCACGATTGGATAGCAATTGCGTTTGTAAAAAAATGCTTCTGCAATCGCGCAACCAAACAGTTTTACTATAATAGTTTTCTGAAGATAGATTTCATGCAAATAGTACTCAAAAACTGTAATTTCCTAAAGCTAAAGGGGTTCCTGCATAATCAACTTTGCAATCACACAACCAAACGCACCTTAATCGTGTAACTTTTGCAACTGCAAAAAGTTATTTTCACAATCGTGCAATCAAACAGTTTTTCTATAATCGCTTTCAACAGACAGATTTTATGTAAATAATGCTTAAAAAATGTGATTTTTAAAAACTAGAGGGTAAACTTCCTGCAAAATAAATTTTTTTACAATTGCGCAACCAAATACACAGATTCAGATAAGATAGCTTTTAAAGATCTTGCTTTTACAAAAATTATCTTATTTTAAACTCGTTTCAAAATGTCCCCACTAGCATTAGCTTTTAAGGAAAGTGAGAAATAACTTTTAGCTTAAAAAAAAGTGCTTCCTGAAAATTCATCTTTAATTTTAATAGTTGCTACAAGTGAAAAAAAGCTTTTTTTGCAAGCACGTTTCCACCCCCAAGCCATTCAACATATTTACCTAGGTACATACATCTTGACAATAACATTTCTTAAAATCTTAGGTTTAGATTTTATATTTTGCACCTTTTGCACTTCTTACCAAACAAAATTCCGGATTCCTTCAGAAAATCTTGTTCAGACTCAAAATTTCTAAAAGCCATCCTAAATGATTGATAGAAGAAATCATGATTAACCGTATGTAATAGCAATAAGTGTCACTGTCATGATAACACCATATTCAAAAGCTGTATAAGGAAATGAAGATAGAATGCATGATATCTGGGCATCAACCTCATAATCAGCATAGCTATCTATAACATATTAACCTTCCAAGATTACAACAACAACAAAAACTAATCTCTTTCAGAAAAACAGAAGTCTCAGAAAATAAATAAATAAATAAGAAGTTGAAAGTAGCATTTGTTCAAAAATCAAAAGATACATGGTGTTTTTGAATCAAGCTTTTATATCATTCAATCATGTATAAGTAAGATACACAAAATACTGAAAGTTGAGAAGAAAGGTAATGCAAAATGGGGGAAAAAAAATAGAATTTTGGCTGACAGAAGAAACCGATGTTATTTTTCTGTTATGTATTTGTAATATTTACGCAACAAAAAATAGGAAGATCATGAGGAAAACTACCAACACGAAGAATATCTTTATCATTAGCCACCGATTGGATGAAATTCCGTTGAGGTACTTCAGCAGCGCCCCCTGTGCCCCTTCCACATTTGCCAATGTATCATCCATGTTTTCGTCAATCCTATCATATAAATTCATGTCAAAAGGAAAAAAATGCATCCAGACAATTTCTGCAATGGAATTGACATGCATACACAAACCAAGACAAATTGCTCTCAGTGACATATATGCACATCCATCAGTGTGTCTAAATGTGATGACATTATTAGTCAGGAACTCAATCTCATAATTTTTCACAGCCTCTCCCTGATATCTAGTTGAAGTCCATCATAACTCATTTAATAGTTTTACTTATAATCTCATAATATATGAATTTGAAACTATGTCAATCAGACATGCAAGCACTGAACAATCAGAAAATAAAACCATGGTAGAATTCATGCAAGTATTTAAATAATAAATGATCTAGATCTCCCCATCTTATCAAGATCGAGACATTAAATTAAGCAACCGACCAAATTTCAGTTGTCGGTGACAAAATCACATCAACAAATTAAATCATACGAGAGTGGGTCTACTATTAAAGCATCAATCATCTATGCGGATAAGGAAAAGAGATAACTGTATCTAAGGTTAATCAAAAAATACCTGATGGCAAGTTCTCCCTGCTGAGAAACCATGGTTGCTAACTGTGTGAAGATGTTGCTTAATTCATGAATGGTCGATTCAACGTTCTGAAGAGCCTCAGCTCTACTCTGCATATAAGTGTCTTGCACTGGAACCAACTGTTGTTGCTGCTGCTGATGCTGATGCAACAATGGTTGTGCAGATGTTGATGCTTCCTCATTCATCTGCTTTCTGATGAAACATTAGAGAAAGATGAAATATTATCATTTTTTCCACTGAATCTTCACATAAATTCTCCAACCGGTTTCAAGGAAATTGATCAACAACAAGCAGACATGTTTCTTTATTATTATATTATAAACTAGGATATGAATGTCTGATCTCAAACTTTTCATCTTGGGACCACTGCTGCTGGAGAAGAGGCCCAATGTCCATTGATTATTAATTGTTTGTCAATTAGACAGATTAGTACAGAGGAGGAAACCGTTTAATTTCAATGACTTAAATTTTGCTTAAAGTTCCACAAGATATTTGGCACAGTTACTACTGCTCCATGTGTGTGTGTGTGTGTGTGTGTGTTATAAGATTAGAAAATATGTGGGAAATGGCTACTAGATTTTGTGTGGGAGATGACTATTAAAATTATTCAGGATTGGGGGCGATTTTGTGTGGGAGTGTCGTCTATTGTTTTGCAGGGGAGTCATTTATTGATTCAGGATTAGTTGGGTATGGGTGGAAGGCTTTGCGGTAGATCTCTCTTCTACTAGTCTCTCCATCTTTTCTTTTCTTTTTTTGGTTTCTATTTTTTCTTTCCCTGATTTTGAGCAATTATCCCTATGATTAATAAAAGATGAATGGCCATCGTTTATTTCTACAAAAAAAAAAAAAAAAAAGATTAGAAAATATGACATGTACAGCCACGGGACAATTAGTAAATTTCTACTTACCTTGGAAACAACGGAGATGCTGATGTAGAGTCATTAGCCCATGGAGGGGGAGGTGCACTAGATGTGTCACCACTAGTCTTTGAAACCAAAGGGCGTTGACGAATAAAAGGGTTGGTAGAATCCTTCTTAGAAAATAGTTGCCTTCTATTCTCATGAACCTTCATGTTCTACAGAAGAAGGCACACGTCGGTTAACCAAACAGAAATTTATGATGGTATTGCATGTTGAATTCCAAGCAAAACATTCAAAAGGTAAAAAAGCATCAGATGGGCATGTAAATTCAAGTACCTCTGTTCGCATCGTTAAAACCTCCTTAAACTCCTTTGTGGCACTCATCAAGCGATTTTTCAGATTATCAACAACTGTAGTTGCATGATTAGTGGTATCCTTGGATATATTCCCACTTTCATTCTGCGTATTACAGAGAAGTTGCAGGTCTACCACAGCTGAGTTGAGAGCAGTAATATCCTGCTTGATTACAGATGTCAGCTCTTGTATCTCCACTGTTGAATTGTCAAAGACAGATGGTCTCTTTGCCACTGCATGAATACATCAAAAGAACTTCAGGCCAGAGTTACGTTTACATGGTAAAAGGTAACTATTGTCCATGTTTTGTCACCATAAGAAGCAGTGCCAATTCAAAATGGTAACAACATGAATCTAATGCAATATAATAATCTGGTCCATGACAACAACAAAAAAGGGTTCCAAAGCATGGACAGCTATTTCATTTTTAAAAAATGCAAATGTGTTATTACTAAAAATTTATGCACACACTGAACCACATGATGGCAGGTTGGTGGAGGTACCCTCTCTTTGTTGAAGGGTTTTGGGATCGAGTCATAATCCAGCTAATCAGAGAAAATTTAACCAGGGAAAAAAAAAACAATTCATGTACATTTCAAACAGTCTTAAAAAGGCAGTATATGCTTTCCTTCCAGGTGTGCATAATTTCCAGGACATCACTAACAATAAGAAGTTATTCAATTGCAGATTTGTCTCATACCTAATTCTAGTTGCAGTCATGTATCAAGAACGAGCATTCTTCTACTTAATTGTTTTCTCCAAGTAGCAAAAGTTACTCAATTCCAACTGAATTTATGTGTCTTTGACCAATTCTTGTATAGGCCTTGCAGATTTCCAGATGCAGCTAACAAACTCTCTATCATTAAACTAAACCAGAAAAGAACATGAAAAATAATGAGTAATATAATTTCTTCAGTCCTGAATCCGATAGAACAATGCTATACTCTTTATTGGCCAAAAAATATAGCTGACTTCCATCTTTAAAAAAATTTGCAAATCAAACAACAGTTCAAATTTTATAACAGTGTTTGACGTGACAATACAACTACAGCTACACCAACCATCTTCCCTTTCCTAATTCGATTTATTCTCCTCTTCTCCTCCCACAAATTCTCACTTTAAATCATCTTTTTCTATTCTCTTCTTTCACTCTTTCTCCCCTTTAATCTTATGCTTCACTTGTTTTGATGTAATTATAGCCTCAAGAGCAACCTTTCCCGGATTCACACTGGTGTTTAATTTCCAGTAAACAAGTGTGATGTAAAACCATTTATATTTATCATAGTTGTCTGGGCGGCTAGGCAAGCCTAGGCGGTGGCCAACCGCCTAGCCGCCTAGGCGCGCCTAGGCGGCGCTTAATTAAGATTTTATTATTTAAATTAGTAATTATATTAAAGTTATTTATCTGTTTATCCATTCTTTAATTTTTTCAAGAATACTACTTAAAATGAAGAAATGTTATTTATAAATAAAGAACATATGAAAGTAATTTATTGGTGCATGTCCATTTCAACAAAACTAATATAATCTAACCCTAGTAGCATTAAAGAAGGAAAAAAGGGGGAAGAGATTGAGGGAGAATGAGATAAGAGTTCAGAAATTTTGAAGAGAGATAGGAGGGAGAGATAAAAAATCAATAGAGACTCACTTGGGACTGGGAGAATTCGCTGCACCGTTGACCGCAGGGTAGGTGATGTTTCAATCTTTTGATCGTGTGTTTTTTATTTTGTCTTTTATTTTTAAGGTTAGGCGAGGGATTGGGCGGGCTAGGCGTGATTAAGGCGGGCTAGGCGTGATTTAGAGGGGGTAGGCGGGCCTAGGCGCCCGCTTAATTAACATGCTATTAGGCGGGCGGTCGCCTAGGTCCATCTGGACCGCCTAATCGCCTAGGCGTCGCCCAGACAACTATGATATTTATATATATTTTTAGAATAATATAGGAGAATCTCATTCAAGAAACCCCTGAATTAGGAGACGAGGGATCTCCTTACAAAGTTAAAGCAAAAAAAGGAAAATACAAGATTACATCAATTCGCCCAATAATAATTATCCTCTTCCCCAAGCATCTCGCCCATTAAGGAACTAGGTGAAGGCTCCTCCAAAATGAATTTGACCCAATCCTTAAGCATTGATGTGATGAGTGATCACGGCCCAAGTATTTTCTCAATACATCCTTTTGTGTTGAAACACTTTTTCATTGCACGTTAGTCAAATGGACCAACAAATAGCATGAGAAATCAACCATTGGAACTTCGCAAGATTGCTTCTATCACCCTTCTTTCTGCGATCCCGGAACTACCTCCACATAGCTTCCATATCTAATAAATGACAAGGTGTCCTAGATCTAAAGAAAATGGCTTCTGATTTTTCTTTTTTAAAGCAGCAAACTTTTTCTGAATTAACTATTTTGATTTTTGAAGATATTTCTGTAATTTATTTAAAATTAGCAAATTGCCATTAAGGAATTTTTTAAAATTATTAATTTCACATTTATTCATAAAATATAAAAAATACCACTAGTTTGCAACCGTAAATATAATCATGGAAAACAGTTTACCAGATACTAGGCATTAGATTTGTTTCACACCAATATGGAGGTGATTCGTGTCATAATTCTGTAGTTTGAGATAATTCATCTATGATGCATGTGAGACTGCGAACAAAAAGAATAAAAGAGAGGAAAAAAAGAAAGCAGAATGTCTCAAAAAGGAAAAAGACAAACTTAAGAAGACTACATGCATATCATTGATCCAGATCTTCTAGCATTGTCATTATGAAGATTGTGAGAAGTTGGAGCATGTCCTGAAAAATGGAATCATGCATCCAGAATTTGGAAAGGGATATGACAATCATATTAACTAAGCACTAGGAACAAAATTCAAGTCAGTTATGGTGACACTCTCAGTTGGGAACGATAGGTGGAAATTTATGTAACCAATGAATTCCCATATATTTTGGGTTGGCTGCCCCAGTGCTTAGGCTAGTTGTTAATTACAATGAGAGCAGTGTAGATGGCTGAGGAGTGAATCCCTGAAGAAACTGCTTTCACCTCAGAGAGAAAACTATATACATCAAGATGGATGAGGAGCTGGAAAGGATCGCAATCCCTTTGATTGACAAAGATTTTAGAATTTCAGCTTCTGTGGTTACCTATGAGGTCCAAACTATGAACTCAAAGTTTACCAAGTGAAAATTCTCTCAAATTTTCAGATAACTATGGGAAAGAAAAAAGTACTCAAGAATAGAGAGCACCAGTGGATGCAATGATGCCAAATCACGCCATTGCATTAGTCATCCAACAATGTAAAATGATAAGGTGGTTATTTTCTGTTGAGGGGTTTTTGTACACATAGTTAGTACTAGGAAAGTCTTAACCCAAACTAAATTCCATGGACCATTATCCTTGTGAATACCTGGCTTTAGCAATCAAGATTTGTTTGTCTCATAGCCAATAGAAAAAACAAGTCCATTTGTTTTTCATGTCATTGTACAATATTTGTGTTCTAGATTTAACAGTGGTAGTAATCTTTGAAATGGCGCCATAATCTTTGTAATCTTTGCAATGTAGATTTATCAGTGGTAGTAATCTTTGGCAATGGTAATAATATTTGCAACGGGTGGGGGGATTATAATACAAGTTTGAGTTGAGTCTTTTGTGATTTAGTTTGAGACATGAGTTCTCTTCTAAGGAGGCTTGTGCGTGTTTTACTTTTTGCGTTTGTATGCCCTTTTTGGGCTTTCTCTCTTAGTGAATATAAAGGCAAGAGCCTAACATTTCAGCGGAAAAAAAAATTATTTTTGCAATGGCATAATAAGACGAGTTAATTATATAATTGTGATTTACTCATCAGAGGGGAGTAGCATTATTAATCATCCTAGCAGCAACGTGGTCAATATGGAACACCGGAAATGGTGTTTTATTTACTGGAGATCGCCTATATTTCGAGAATATGTGGAGCATGGTCACACATTTCATTACTGAGTGGGGTATCCACCTGGCAGGGACCAAAAGTGCGGGATTCGTTAAAAGTCATCTTAGGGTCGGGGAGTAGCCAAAGGCCCATTGGTAGAAGACTCTTCTACCGGGCAGGGGTACCAAGTTCCGGGTTTTCGTTTATTGTATTTAACTTCTAATGACACCCCATTTCGGAAGATGTACTTCGCATAATGCATGTCATCGAGGTGGCATTGGTCGACCTTTTCCAAAAAAAAATCCTCATGTCCCTTACCTCCTTTCTTTTCCTACTTTTCTTTCACTTTTCTCTCCCAAGTCCTAAATGTTTACCTTGCAATGGAAATGAACACCAACCTTTTCCAGAACAACAACAACACCACGTGGACTTACTTTTCTTCTTCTTCTTTTTTTTGTAAAAAAAAAGAAGAAAAAAGAACAGTACATAACAATTCATTTCAGAAAAATCCATTCAACACAGGACCAGCTCCAGAATGCCATGAAAAAACAAGTGATATGGGACAAAGCCTGCATTCATCATGCATTACAATTTCTTTGAGAACAACCATAAACAATGCACTCTCACTAACCATTAAAACAAACAGCACAAACATATAATTCGATCTATCATGTTTCATATATTTTAGTTGACAAGGAACCCAAACAAGAGTTGCGAAAAACTCCAGGTGCACAAAATAGCCCACAAATCGGGACCTATGAGAGCAAACACACACCGAGCGGGGCTCAACAGATTTCATATATAGCATAATCAAGAAAAAAACGAACACAAATATTGCTTGTGATAACAAACCCAACTAAATTTCCACACAAACCAACTTCACAATCATAAACCCCCCAAATTCAATCGAAATGCAAGAAACTACTCACATTTGGCGAGCTTGGCGAGCTTCTGGGAGGTCTGGTGGATCCCGAGCCCGATCCTCGACGCCCTCTTGTTGAACTCCGACTGGATCGACGCCACGGACCTCGATCCTCTGATCCCCGCCGCGCTCGGCCCCGCCGATGCCGTCGAACCCGACGGGGCCGACGATTCCGATGAGAACGACTTCTTCAGCCTCTCCGCGACCGTCAGGAACTCCTGCGTCCGGTCCCGGTACGACGAGTGGGCAAGATTCATCGGCATCTCGGGGAGCGTACGACGGATCTGAAACGACTGGGATGGGGAGGAGGTGATGCACGGATCTCGAGAAAAAGAGAGGGTCCGATCGGATCGGAGGGACGCGTTTGGGGGAATCTAGGGTTTCTGTCTCGGAAGGATTTCAAAAATTTATGCGAAAAAATCGATTTTGGTTTTTTTTTTTTTTTTTGTGGGTTCGTGAAGGGGGAGGGTCTGAGGAGAAGGTGACCGAAGTGGAGGGGGTGAGAGATCTTACGCTGACTCGCGGAGCAGCATTGTTGTGTCGTTTCTTTGGGTCTACCGAATGGAGGGTGGAGATTGGTTTTTTCTGGAGGTTCGTTGAAGTTTTTGTGAAATGACCGTTTTGTTCTCAGCATTTTGTTTACTGTTTGGGAAGTGTTGTGATGTTGAGGGAGGTTCAGGGGTAGAATGGTCATTTGGTTTAATGAAATCGCTTGGCCTGAGATGACGTTGTCGGTGCTAAGGTTTGTGTAGCAGTTTTATACATATAGGGTCCGTTTGGGGTGTGACATAAGATTATTTGCCCTTGATAGCTATACTATATAGATAACAATCCATGCTGAATAGGTAAATTTTTGTTTGGTTGTCTTTTCTGTTATTCTCATTGGGAAACGTAAAATTGATCTTTTTGTTGTTTGGTTCACCTTGAATAAAATAAGGATAAGTGGTAGATAAGAGATGGATAAGAGTTTATGACTTTTTAAATGACAATTATACCCCTACATAAATTATTTGTGTTTGGGAATAAGTATGAGAGATGTGTGTGTGATGTGATAGCTGTGATAGTTTTTGGAATGTGTGCAGAGAGTATTAGGTAAGATAAATTTTTTAAAATGACAGATAAGGGTACTTTTATCCATTGATATAGATAAGCTCTGATAAGCAATTCTAGCATTTTCTTATAATAATTATCAGGCCTTATCCTAGCTTATCCAGACATAACTATCAAGGTTTATTCTGGTCAAACAAACTGCTGTTTGGGGGCTATTCTACTGTATTCTCCCCAATCTAGAGTTTATTCCCCACCCCAAACGGGGGGATAGATTTTAGATTAACAATGCTCAAAGGTTATAATTTCTAAAAACCGGGGATGAGCTTACTGTAGAATCAATTTTTAAATTCAGATTTGTACAAAATTAATTTTACAATCGTGCAATCAAAAGCATCCAAGAGACCGATATTTTGGGAACCAAAAATTATAAAAATAATTATAAAAAGTTCAAGTTTTTTTCTTTTGAATCATTTGTTTTTTTATCTTTTGATTTTTTCAGAAAATTGGGTTTTGTCGGTGCTTCATTCATCCATGTCAGCTATGCCAACGTGTGTTTCACATCTATATATCATGTGATAGAATACATGTCAACCCCAAATTAAGTACTGACATGTATTGAGTGTTGGGATTATGTCTCGATCCGGTGTATCAACATCGGATGGCCATAATGAAACCATATTAGAATGGACACGGTAATTAATTAAGATTTGATCTTAATTAAAATATAAAGTGAATCTCCTAGAACTAGGAAAACAGATTTGTTTGTTAAGAGCTTACTTCGATAGGAAGTTATTTATTTATATAAGTATCTTTTAGGGTTTTAGGGTAAAATTTGACTTGACAATATAGAGATTCATATGAAAGAGGTTGATAGGATTCAAGAGAATAACTCCGAGAGGGTTTATAAGGCTTTTTTGTATCTTAACTATTATAGTAGATTCTTTTTTTCGCCCCGTGGATGTAGATCTAGGCCGAACCACGTATTTTTGTGTTCTTCGTGTGATGTTGTTCGTTCTTGTGTATGATCTTGTATTTTATTGATCGCTTCCGTGTATTTGTTTCCCAACATTGAGAGGATCTAACTCTAACCGGATCTCATTTCCTCCTTCAAAGTTCTAAAGCACCTTACATTGATTTCACCATTTTAGATCATATTTAATTTTGACAAATTTTTAGGAAGTTACATCATTTTTCTCCTAAAAAGTACCTAAATATCAGAATTTTAAAGCCAAACTTTGAAATTTATTTAAGGAGAACCTAATCAGACATTTTCTTTAATAATTTTTTACCCCATGAATGTAGGTTAAGGGACAGTTCAGTCAATATTGAACTGGACACCCCTTTAATCGAGATGCACAACGTATAAATCAAAATGCACAACCAATTGTTGGATATATATTTCACTCTCTTATTGGATCTAATCAGCTATCAGAGAAAATATGAATTTCTAAGTATCATTAGTATCTAATAGGAGAGTGAAATATATATCCAACAATTAGTTGTGTAGTTCGATTTATACGTTGTGCGATTCAATTAAAGAGGTATTCAGTTCGGTACTGATCAAACTGACCGGATCCAGTCAAAGTTACGGGTCAGTTCGGTCAGTACCGAACTGGACACCCCTTTAATCAAACTGCTCAACGTATAAATCAAAATGCACAACCTTGTTGGATATATATTTCACTCTCTTATTGAATCCAATCAGCTATTAGAGAAAATATGAATTTCTAAATATCATCAGTATCTAATAGGAGAGTAAAATATATACCTAACAATTGGTTGTGCAGTTCGATTTATACGTTGTGCAATTCAATTAAAGGGGTGTTCAGTTCGGTACTGATTGAACTGATCGGATCCAGTCCTGACTAAATCCGGTCTCAGGTTAACGCCAAACATGTAAATTTGTATTTCTCATGTAGTGTTTTGTGCTTGTTTTCATTCCTAAGTCTGTTGTGAGCTCCTATGGTGTGTGCAACAAGTTCTATACAATCTAGGTACACAATAAGGGGTATTAAAATGATTTGGGTGCGCTACAATTGGCATCCAAAAAAATTGTTTACCAAATCGTGTTGATCAGATTAGGAGGATGACGTCAAATGAAAAGCCAATTCTTTTTGTTAAGGTCTCGCGCGAAGTTGTTCGTGGTCCCGAGGGGCTAGCTAAACATGCGCGTTCAAGTCGATCTAATGGGGTGTTCAGATTTCCTTTGGACCCTAAGGTCAGATGTATTTTGAATACAAATATGTACATGATCTGAATAGGATAACTCATTTTGTAAGGGCGGTTGTTGCCTCCAACTCTTTTGTTTGTTCAGACTAAGTGATATATAATACCTAGGCTTGGTTAGCCTTTCACCCAAAAAAAAATTGTTTACCATTTTAGCATTCAAGTTCAACCTGAATATAAACATAAGCGAACTCAAACCCAATTTGGTTTGATTTATGATTGAAGGATCTAGTTACCGGGGCTCACCCAACATAATTTTAAATGAAAAATATGATATCTATCATATTTTTCATTTATCTCCGTTGTATCATTTCATATTTGTATCTCTTTTTCTGGTACTTGAACGGTAGGGAAATTGTTTAAAATGACACATCTTTATAAAGAAAACCAGAATATAATTTTAAATCTGATTTGAGGTCAATCCAAACTGAATCAAACCTAAATGAATTTAAACTTGATTGGTTAGATTTGGATTAAGCTCTTGTTTTATCTAACATGTCTGCGATGCAACCCTACATTTAAGCGTGGTTAGTTGACTTCATGTTTCCTTAGATGGTGTTATTGAGGTTTTTCATCTCTATCATATGTTTTAATCACCATAATGAAAGTTAAAATTAATAATTTCAAAAATCCCTTGAAACTTAGGGTGGATATTTTCCTCTGTGAGCATCCATGGTCCTATCATTTCATTGAAATGTACCTCAAACACCCTTCAAACAATCAAAAAATTGCTAGGAAAGACTTACGAACCATATGGGCTAACAACTTACATATGACATATATACTTCATTGGATATATATAAGATCATACATATGGACTATAAACTGGACTATGCATGAAGCAACACTTCTTATTTAAGATCAAGATCCGCGTTGTTGGTAGACCTGCATTTACTACTATTGTGATACTTCAGTAAAATTGACCTAGCACTGGACTGTTTTGTCACACTTTTAGAAGTAAAAGTAAGTGAAGTGCATTGGAAGTCATGCCAAGCTTGTCATTGTTTTACAAGATCAGAATCACAGACCTATCGCAAAAAAAAAAATGTTAGGGACAATTCCCTGTGTGCATGCAGTCTTCATGTACATACTTTGATTCTTTATTCGAAGTTATATATTCATGAAACGAAACATGTACTTTCAAAGATATGAATGTATGCTCAAATCAATTATATAGATTCATTTATATATAAAAAAAGAATTATCTCATTATAAATTTGAAATTGGACCTAAGGTTGCAATTAGGAATGGCGTGTCATTGCGTCAAAAAAAGTAAAAGAAAAAAAAAAAAGAAACGACATCCATCACAAAAAAGGGGTTTGCTTTTTTATGGCATTTGGAGAACATTTAGCATGAGTGATTGTTTGGATAACTGAAAGAGAAAATAATAATAACAACAACAACTACTACTAAAACCAAATCCGTTGACAAGTATATTATATGAATGTTAGTTTCAGTTTACTTGCACACAACAAGCACAATCTTAAATTCAAAATTCAATTTTGTTCCAAAAACCAAGTTTAACTGGGCATCAAAAACAACAAACATAATAAACATTATCCCAACCAGAGAGAGATTGAGATTGAGAACCAACCACGTCCATCCATCCATTCAACACATTTTTCATATATGTACAGTATAACATAATCAGCCCAAAACATGCAACCATACACTATAACCCAAGAAAATTGATCTAATAACCCAAAACTTAACCAATTGAGTTATCCAATCTGATACCAACAAGATGACATGTCCTTCTATGATTGGTTCAGATAACTAAATTGATTAAATTTTTCTGATCACCAGATCAAAACCTATAACCTAATCCGCCCAAAACACGAATCATGCATCACACAATTCTCTTCACCTCCTCCTCTGCCGCCGCCACCTACCCCTAAGCATCAAAACTGCTCCATCGAATCGATCGACGTAAAACGATGTGTATATATAGATGTACATATGTATATACGTACACCTCCCCCGGCCTAGTCATCGGCGTGCCAACAGAGGAGCATGGTCACACAACGGCCAAGTATATAGAACCTTGTCTTCTGCTGCTTCACCATAGACATGCACTTCTTGCCTAGCCCACCGGAGGATCTCCGGTGGCTCGGCGGCTGCCGCCGTCTTGTTTGGGTGGCTTGGTGGATGTATGAGACTGTCATGGCTCCGGCCATACCCAAAAGAGAGAATGGTCAAAGAGAGAGAGAGAGGGAGATTTGGAGGGGTTGGGATGAGTTTGTTGAGGAGAAGATGATGAGTGGTTGTCAATTATATAAGGGGGAGGGGGGGCATGGTGTGGTCCACTTGGATGTGGGTGGTGGAAGGAAAGTTTAATATATTATATTTGGTCCATGGCATGGGTGGGACTAGGTTGCCCAAACTAATTCTAGAAAGGTTTGTTTTTTTTTTTATAATTAGGTTAGATTGGTATTTGTGATGCTGGAGAAAATATGGTTGATGAGATGTAGTGACATGCATGTACAAATGATGCAAAGGATAATGTTATAACAAACTTTACCAATTAGGCGTTCATTCTCATTCTCCTTGTTAGATAAATGGCAGTTTGAAATTCTTCAATCTCAGGTAATCTAGATGATTTTTTTTCTTTTTATTTTCATAGAATCTAGCTACTGATGAATGAAAATTTTTCTTTTTGTAGACTAGATTTATCAAGCTGACACTTAGTTTTAATTTTAATTTTTAAATAAAAAAGTTATTTATTTTCATTTAAAATGCGTATATACTTTGGGATAAAAATGAGATAAAAGAGTAAGATTGGTTTTGGGTACTTGTTGATAAAGTGACATTACCCTAGGGCTCCCTTGGTTTGGGGTACTTGTTAGAAACATGTGAAAAAAAAGTTACAATCTTGTGGACTAGTTCTAGGGTCATACTAGCCCAAGTCTATCTACTATTAATAATAAACCGTCACTGTATCATATCGCCCTTCAAAATGCCTTTGTAAAATATGATGGGTACAGCTTAAAGGTGACCCCCCTAGCCGCCTATACACTCCACCAGTAGAATGTATACTACATGTCTTAGTGCAATATATACTATACTAACACACTATACAAAAATTAATTTTTTTTTATTTTATCACTAGTTTATGTAGATATTTTAGGAAAAATCAAAACAATCAGAGGCTACAAAACAGGACTAAGTAATGAGCTGTATCATTTTAAGTGTCTTTATTTGGGCTTTTTTTTTTTTTTTTTGTTACACACTCTTAATATGTTTGTTGTGTTCTCAAACATATATTAAAGAATAAAAATAAAAAATGAATGATGCAAATATAGTCACCCTTTCATTAAACATTCAACACTAAATACAAGATCCTAATTCCTTTCATTCTAGATATTCTAGATATAATGTCCCACAATTGACAGTAACACCCAAATAAGATCCTTGTAAAGAAGCAAAACCCAACCTTCCTACGTTGCCCTCTGCTGTTTCCATAGGAGGGACTTCCATTTTTTTTTCAACCCTTATTTTTTTTTATTAAATAAAAACAAACAATGAGTGCCATCAATAGAACTTTCGAATGGGTTAACAACACATGTACGTAAGTATAATTGATAATATATTATGATATCATAGCCTTGGTTATAAAATCTTTCAATCAATTGTTTTCGGATCGGATCTTGTCCGGATTCAATGTAGATATATGACATGGCGACTTGACATTTCTGTAGTGACTCATTGTGCCCGTCAACAGAGCTGATACCGTGATACGGATCGAATATGTTTTATATTTTTATTCAAACTAGATATTTGAAATGATATATGTACCTGATATGATATTTTAATTAAGTGATTAGGATGAATATACAAAATATCTAAAAATAAAAATAATATATGAAATATGTAAAAAAAATCTAATAGTTACTTAATACAAAACATTAATTTATAAAAATTGTTATAAGTATATTATATGGTTTAAAGTATAATAATAAATAAAAAACTCATACTAATATTAAAGATATAATAAATAATAATATATATTAAATTTGAAACTCAAATATTTTTCAAGATCGGATATCATCATATACGTATTCAATTCGAAATATTTCTGATACAAATATGAATTTTCGAATATCAAATAGTTTTTTGATACGGATATATTTCAGATAATTGACAGGCTTTAACTGTCACCAGATTTCAGGCCCTGTTTGGTTCATGTCATTTTTTTTTGTGGAATTACTTTACTAGGAATCAGTTTATTAGGAATTATTTATCAAGAATCCTAATCAGGGGCGGATCCAGGACAGTATTTTGAAGTAGGCTACATAGCCAATATTACATATTTATATAGAAATATTTTTGTTCTTATATTTGATAGCCTATATTAAATATTTATATGAAATTTTTTTGTTCTTATATTTGATAGCCTATATTAAATATTTATATGGAAGTTTTTTGTTCTTATATTTGATATAATTATTTATATACCAAATAATGTGATATTCAAAAGACATACATATGAAGAAAAGAAAAGAAAAAGAAATGTAATTAAAGTTAAGTACTTTGGTTTTGTAAGAATTGCTAGGAAAATATGAAGAGTTGCTAAAAAAATAAGAAGAGTGGTTTTATGGATATAAATTTTCTTTATTGTTCAATTGACATTAATTCTTAAGATAATATTTGAATATTAAAATTTAGAATCGTTAAAATTTATAATAAATTGAGGCTGTGTTTGGTTGCACGATTGCAAAACTGATTTCAGACAAAAGCTGGGTTTAAATATGATTTTACAAAAAGCTGTTTATCCATAGTTTTTAGAAAACTCAGGTTTTGGACACTTTTTCATAAATATATATATATATATATATATATATATATATATATATATATATATATATATATATATATATATATATATATAGTTTTTTGCTTCGATTTTTTTGTTTGGAAATGGGTTTGAGTTCGATTTGGTTTGTTAGGTTGAGATCCAATTTGTTAGGATACTATTTGATTTGTTATTAATTTGTTAGGTTGATATCTAGTTTATTAGGAATATATTTTATGTATCGAATGCAATTTATATATAATATAAAATATAAATATTATAACATTGTATCGTCAAATATATTTAAAAAATGCAAAATCTGGACCCGGCTCCCAGCCAACTCGTACGTCCGCCCTTAATCATGATTCCATCAGACTGTTTGGCTCGCTAGAGAATTTATCCATAGAATTATTTTCAAGTGTTTGGGTCATATATGGAAAATGATAAGAAATTTGATTTAAATGTTTAAAATACCTTTCACTATTATATGTACTTACAAAATTTAATTCTTTACCATATCACAATAATATAAAAATAAGTAATTTTTTTATAAATATTTAATATGAAAATAAATAAAATAACCGATTATATAATTAAACATATGATAATAGCAATCTTTCTAAATTAGTTGAATATTATGCCAATTATAAAAATATCTAAACTCATTACATATAAAAATAAAATCGAATTTAAAAATATACATTAATATCTAATACACAATTAAGATTTTTCACATCACACGTAAAAGTATAACATAATTTTTTAGTGAAAAAATCAAAATGACTATATAATTTGTATAGGTGGTCAGTAAAATAAAAAGAGGAGGCTATTTATTTTAGAAGTGATGTATATAGTAATTTCATTTATTTATGAAGGGTATAATAATAATTTAATTTAGGATTCTGGGTGGAATTTGAGATTACCACCACAAAGGGTGGGAATCTAATTCTCCCCTATTTTCCCACGTGCAATCGTCACTCATGAATTATGTTTAGACCATTGGAATTTTTTTAATTTTTTTTTTAATCCCGAGGCGGCGCTCAAAATTTATCTTCACGTTCGTGGAACCAGATGTCATTACTGTGTCTGTTAAAAATATAAAAAATACTCCTGTCTAATTTTTTTTAATACACTATTAACACTTTTATGTATATTATTAACATTCACAAAATCTTAACAGGCAACGAAAGACATTTTTTATATTTTTGACAGACGGACTAACGACATCCGCTTCTAAAGATCCAAAGATAATTTTTCTCCATTTTAGAGATCTAAAAAAAAAATTAAAAATTAAATAACTTAAAAATAAATGGGTGATCACATATAAACCTAATTATTTTCCAAAAAAAATGTGAAATTTTAGCATAGTAGATCGTAGATAAATTCTTTATTTCCAAATTTCTCAATTCCAATTAAAAAAAATCATTTTTATTTAGACTCCGTTTGGTAACAAGGTTTGGGCGGATTCCGCTTTTTGAAAAGCTAAAATCCCAAAATCGTGCAGCCAAACGGGTTGGATTCCGGCGGAATCAAAAGCTGGATTCATTTTAATTTCTCTCTCAAAATCCGTGTTTTTAAAATCTCAAAAACAACGATATTTTGTAGGAATCGATTTTTTGAATTGAAAAGCAACATTTTCTATCAAACATTAAACTTCTTCCAAATATTGATTCCTGAATTAAAAAATAAAAAAAATAAAAAAATCAAGGTCTAAAATCATCTTAAAAAACAGCTTTATTCCAAAATCTATGTACTCCTCCGTTTGGAAACACAGATTGAAAAATAGATTTTGGAATAAAGCTGTTTTTTAAGATGATTTTAGACCTTGACTTTTTTGGGATGCTTTTTTTAATTCAGGAATCAATATTTGGAAGGAGTTTAATGTTTGATAGAAAAAATTGTTTTTCAATTCAAAAAATCGATTCCGACAAAAAAACGTTCTTTTTGAGATTTTAAAAACATGGATTTCGAGTGAGAAATTAAAAGGAATCCAGCTTTCGATTCCGTCGAAATCCGATCCATTTGGCTACACGATTTTAAGATTTTAACTTTTTAAAAAACGGAATCCGCCAAAACCTCGTTACCAAGCGGAAATATTTGAAATTGAAAATCCAACGTGCGATGTTTGCTCCCGCGCCGCGGCGCCGACCTTCTCGAACGTCACATGCGGGTCCCACATGACCTCTTCTGTTTTTTATTTTTTTAATGGGCGTCACATCATCAGCAGTTGATGTTTGACTTCACGGTCCAGATTCGGCGGGATGGCTTTGTGGGGGCCCATGTTGGGCTGCTGTTGAGCCGTCACTACATTTGTATGTATGTGGTATGTGGAGCAATCGAGAAGCTATCATCGTACACCATATAAAAATGGGTAAATTGCATTTGTACCCCTGAAGTTTTTGAAACCTGTAGAAAGCGCATTCTGGAGTTCAAAAACATGCATTTACACCTCCTATTGATAAATATGTCAATAATCAAGAAAATCTGAATCCGTATTTGAAAAATCAGAAATATCTGATTTTCAAATATCTGAAGAGCGGACATGGATATCAATGTATCCGATCCAAAAAATATCAGACATATATTATAAAATATATATACTTGTATTATATATTTTTCATATTTGTAATCTTGTATGATTAATCACAATCATGATATGTTATATTATTATTAAATTTTCAATGTATTATATATATAAGGGATAATAAACTTTAAAATCTTAATTTTAATTTCATATCTCCTTAATATATCATCTGATTATCCGATTTAATGTTAATATTTAGACATGTCAATTATTCAAAAAATATCTTTATCTGATCCGTATCCGAAGAGATTTGAAATCTGAAAGTTAGGATATGGATATTAATGTATCCAATCTCCATCCGTCTGATTGATAGGCTTACCTACCAATCGATTTTCATTAAAATGAGACAAAAATACACTAAATTACTGTTTTATCCTTCAATTAATTTATAAATGTCCAAAAAAGATCTAATGAATTAACTTTGGATATACTTTGTGAAAATTAATTAATACAATAATAAACTCTATATATATTTAGATGCATTTATTGTGAGAATTAGTTCCCACAATGGTTATTAAAAAGTGAAAATTGTATTTTTGTTCTATTTTTTTTTTTAAAAAAAAATCTAACAACAAGGGGTGTAACTGTGTAAGTACATGTTTTGGAACTTTAGGGGGGTATTTTTGCATATTTCAAAGACTTTGAGGGTTCCAAAACACAATTTACCCTATAAAAATGCCTGTATATGATAAGATCAGTAGCACAACCTCTCACGGCACAACTTTATCCACCAAACAATGCTCATCAAACCGTTTTGAATAAATATATTTTTATTTTTTCTGATTTATCTGACCTGAGCACAATTAACAAAGATGTCCCCATAACCACGTTGTCTCCACATGTGAAATTGATAATTATTTTAATATAAATAATAAATAAATTATTTTTTTTGTTGTGGTGTTTTTAATTATTTATAGTTAATTTTAAATAATATAAATTTGTATAAGATGTGAATAAAAAATTTTGTGTTTTGTTTTTCTTTATATATATCAAGAATCACTTAGTATAAAATATTTGTAGAAATTTATATTTGTGTTTTAAATGATTTTTTAAAATAAATAAAATAAAGAAAAATAATAAGATTACACATTAACATACAAAAGTTGACCTATTTTAAAAACTCAATTTATGAAGGAAAAAGAGATGATAAAAGATAATTGAATATTTAAGAAAAATTTTCCATCACTTTCTCTCATTTTCTATTGGGGAAAGGAAAATACTAGTGGAATATTTTTTCTTTTCCTTATTGCACAAATACTAATGGAATGGCACAAACAAACCCTACAATTTCAGAGTTAATTTTAAATAATAGAATAAAATAACTTAAATAATTTATTCTTTTTAAAAATTCACTGTAATAATTTTTTTAATATTGGAAACAAATGTGTGTTTTTCACTTTTTTATACAAAATTATATTCAAACATATTTTCAAATACCACCAAAGAAGAAAAGCTATCCAAACATATATTTTTTCGAAATTTGAAGTTGTAACTGTGAATAAATTTGGTAAGTAAAGCAATTTTATTTACTATGTTTCAAAAATTAATGAAAATAAAGTGGAATTTGGGTGTGTTGGAAAAAATGAGATTATGAGAATTGTTTTCTTAAAATGGGAATTTCATCATTGGAATTAAGTTATTCTAAACTATTCAATCAAAAAGAATTCGTGGGTCTATTATTAAATTAATTGTCATCAACTCTCATAAATTAGCTGTGAAATCAATTGTCATCATTTTTTCATATTTTACAAATCTTTATCCACATCTTATTCACATTTTATCCAAACTACAAAAAATTTATCATTATGTGTTCCAATAAGAATAATTCAAAGTACAACCAAACAAAAAATTATTTTATCCTTATTACGTTAGGATAGTTACAAACCTCAGAATAATTTAATTCTTTATTCAAATGGGGCTAAAAGTTCAATGTAATACTTGGCCCGTTTGGATAGAAGTATAAGTTATTCTAGAGTTTATACCTATTACATGAATTGTTAACTTTATCAATGGAATAAGAGATTTTGTGTTTGATTGTGTTTTCTGTTATTCTCATTGGAAAATGTAATAATAAAAGTTAGAGTGTTTGGTTGATGAAGAATAAAATGTGAATAAGGTGTAAAAAGTTGATTTGACATGTGGGCCGCATTGATGTATAAGAGGTGATGACATGTAATCTAATGTGATGACAGATGATTTGATAGGTGGGTTTACTTATACCAGTGGATGAATAACACAATTCCATGGGTAGACTTGGAATACAAATACCAACTTATTCTCTCCTTATTCCGCATAGCTATACCCCCTTATTCCCTCTACCCAAACACCTTTTTTGCTTTATTCTCATCTATTCCTCCCCTGTTCCACCCTTATTCCTCTAGCCAAATAGCCCCTAGAATCACCCGTGAACATAGATAAAAGGTCTCCAAACTTATTCTTCTACTACTGAGCTTGAGACCGTTCACAGTGATTTAGATTCTAGATCTCAAATAGATCCATGCATGTGCAAGTTATAACCAATTCATAGGTTTATGTTTGATAAAACATGAACATTCATTATAATTCAACTATTCAAATCATTTGAATTTCAATTATACAGTGATTTAGATTCTAGATCTCAAATAGATCCATGCATGTGGAAGTTATAACCAATTCATAGGTTTATTTATGTTTGATAAAACATAAACATTCATTATAATACAACCATTCAAATCTTTTGAATTTCTATTCAATGTATGTGGAAGTTATAACCAATTCATATGTCCTGTTTTTCTATTTCATTCATCTCATTGAATCAAATCAGCATGAAAAAACATGAGGCACAATCAAATAATCAATGATGTGGATTCATATCAAGAAAAATGAAGCCTTCCAAAAATATAATCTTAATTAATTTCATGATTTCAGTGTCTTCTGTTGGAGGGGCAGATGACAATGACAATATTTAATTTGTCTACTATTCAATTATTAAAATTTGCTTATTTTATTTCATGTATATGTTTATTTGGTGTCTATGAGAGAGACATGTGAGTATAGATTTAGCAGTTATACGCATCTCTGGTTGGAAATCCAAACAGCAGAAAAGGATTGCCCTTCATCATTGTAGTATAAAAATCACTTCTTAATGATTTGCAATAATTTGATATTCTAAAGTGGCAGTTAGAGAAAGATGAACATATCATTGAAGCCAAATAAATAATGAAATGTTCCTAAGGAGCCATCGGCCATGCATGATTGGTGTATGATTAAAAGATAAAGAGGCCGGGTTGATACACTCAGTTTGTACTGTGATACATATTAAGGGCGGGTGATACAATAGCGATAGCGCAGTGTATATTAAACTATTGCAGTGTATAACAATGAAATGTTTTTTATTTTTTCAAAAAAAAACATGCACTAGTGTGTCTCAGTATATATATTATTTTTTATAACTATATGTACTTCAATTGTCAACTGTATATTCTTTTAAAAAATGAAAACCGATGAGGACTCTGTTTTAAGATTAATTGAAGCAGATAAAGTTTTGTTACAATTCAATTTAGATCAGTTACAATCATCAATTAGAATATGTAAACTATTGAAAAGATTTTTATTCATAGAAACTATATTTGATAAAAGAATGATTTATAAAGGTTTGATCTTATCATCTGTTATATTTGTAAAAGATGTTTAAATATTTTCTAGTCTCACATTGAAAAAATAAATTTTTAAATCATGGTATATCATAAATCCCCATTAATAAAAAGATGTGTATTCCTCACACCTGACCCATCCCAAATCCAGATTGATTTTTCTTTTCTTTAAAAAAAAGAAAAACTTATTGAAATACATACCGGTTATAAAAAGTAAATTATACACTAATATTTTTTATCTGAAAAAATGAAAAAAAATCAATTTTCATACATTACAATAATGCAATAACGCAGTGTATATTACACTATCATAACATATAGACGGTCAATGGAGTAATGGACAATTTCTAAACCGTAAAAGCAGTTGTTAAAACATCCAAACTCATTAACATAACGGAGGTTCTCGGGGCTGAACCCCCCGTTTGGGGTGTATTATAACTCATTAACTAAGAAAATGGTGGAAGTTAAAACAAAGAATAAAAATATCCATTTTAAAATAAACTCATTAACAAGTCACATCTATCATATTAAAACATCAAATAATTTATGCAGGGGTATAGGTCATTTAAAAAGTCATAAACTCTTATCTAAATGCTTATCCTTACTTTATTCAAGACATGAATCAACAGGACAACCAAACAAAAATTTCTCGGGGCTTGCCATCTAAAAGAAGAAGCCCGTGGATATAGCCCAATCCACATTATTCATCTAACACTTGAAACATCTGTTTGGATAACAATATAAACTATCATATCATATGAGCCCTTATCTATTCTAATATGCATATATCCACCTATTCCATACAAACAACCAAGTTTTTAGACCCAGACAATGGAGATGAAAAGGCTAAGTTCAGGTATAATTGTATAAACACAAGAAACCTAATCCAAAGATGGTAGGAACAATTCACTCTTTTTTATTGCTACTTCTTTTCTCTATAGTTCACGGCGCTCGTTGATGGAATGTTTGTGACATTCCATTTAGAATATTTTATCATTTATAAAAAGTATTGTTTTGGTAAATCTCTCTATTTAGAGTGATAACAGTCACATTTTTATTATTGAAAAGTGTATTTTAGCTTTTTAAGAATCTTATTTTGGATATTTAAAATTTTAAGTAGATTGTTTTCTATTTTTAGTAGTTTTTAAAAATTGTTCTCTATAAGATTTTATAGACACGGGGGTTTAGGTTTTCTTAATAAATGAAATCTATTTTTTAGGTTTTCTTTCTTGTGAATTCACGGGTGTGTCCAAGGCATGCATTTTTCTCTCAAGCCTCGTTTGGAGCGGAATATATAAAAAAGGGCGTTGTTACACCTAGATTCATTTTCAGCCCCTATTCCAATCCTATATGAATTGATAAATTTCTATCGACGCATATACTCACATTAACAAGACATATGTTTCGAACAAATTTTTTTATATTTTTTATAAATGCATCCACGCAATTCGTTGGAGTATATGCTTCATTTTAAAAAAAATATGTATCTTATTAGATGATGTATACTATTTTTAAAAAATTCAAAATCGATGTGGACTGGAATTGAGATTGAAAATGGGGTTAAATGGAACACTATAAAAAAAAAGTATAAAGTTCCCTGAGTGGGCTGGTGTTGTTGGGCTTTGGGCCCAGGTTAGTTCAGAGGCCATGATGGCCCCAATCATAAATAGTTTCAGGCTTTCTTAGTAGGTTAGTCTAATATTCTATTTTGAGGAATAGTTATGTGAAGAAGTAAAAAAATCATTCAAGTGAAGAGTTATTCAAAATTATTCAGATTTTGACACCACACGGGTAAATAAAACGTGAAAAGAGTTTTTTAGGTCAGTGTCATTGACAATCATTTTTGAAGTCATTTTGTTGTCACATTGCGCTGTGAATTTTTTTGAGACATGCTATTAGTTTAATGAAGCATACATTTTAGTAGAAATAAAATATATTTTGAATGTACATCAAAACTTAAACCCCAACCGACTATGTATTCGTCTAACTAACTTGATTAGAGAAATTCCATTGGGATTATAGGAACGATTGTCAATAGCTCTTTATCATTAAGGCCTCATTTAAGGCTCTGTTTTTAAAAAGTTAAAAATTTTTAAACGCGGATCTAAACACATTTTCAACGTTTAGTTTTTCAAACTACAATATTTTCTTTTTAGAAAAAAAAAATTGTGATTAAAAAACTAATAAAATAATGCATTTTAAAAGTTATGTTTGAAACATAACATTCTAAGAATCTCAGCGTTTCAATTACACATTCAAACATAACCTAAATAAAAAGTTGTTAGGTTATATTTGAAACAAATTGTCAAATGGATAATACTTTTTCAAATTTGATTCATTAGATAAATCAGTTTTATATGAGAAATTCTAATACGAGCTTTTGTTTTTTATATATATATATAGATTTCCGATAATATGCGGTCGTGCGATCGCGATCGCGGACCGTCCGATCGCGGGTCCATCGCATCCAATAGTCGACGTGATTCGCACCCGACCGTCCGATGCGATGGACCCGTGATCGACAGCCCGTGATCGCGACCGCACGACCGTATAATATCACGACTTATATATATATTTTTTAAATGTCAACAAAACAATTATTAAATAAAAAAGTATTGAAATAACTTTTTCAAAATCCATTATTATAATCCATCTGGGCCACAAGTGTGAAAGCAGAAATCTCATCTTACAGTGATCGACGATCAAAGATGGATGATAGATTGACATCGTGGCGTTTAATGGCAAGTCGGAGAAACTCCTCGATCAACATGAGAAGTAATGACACCTGCAAAGTTACTCTAATGCCCAAATTAGAAAAAATAATTCTATGTATTTGAGAATTCTACTCCCGTTTGGATTGAAGAATTAAGTTATTTCGGATAGGTAACTATACAAGTATAAATAACAATTCTACAATAATAAAAAAATTTCTGTTTGAATGTGTTTTTTATTATTCTCATTAGAAAACGTAAGAATAAAGATTGAGCTGTTTGATTGATAAAGAATAAAATATAAATAAAATGTGAAAACGTAAGAATAAAGGTTGAGCTGTTTGATTGATAAAGAATAAAATATAAATAAAATGTGAAAAAGTTGATTTAATATGTGGGGCATTTGATGTATAAGAGGTGTTGATAGGTGATTTGATGTGATAAAGTATAAAAAATTGATTTGATATGTGTACCCATGAGAATAGATAAAGTGAGTATAGCTTATCCTAGGAATTACTTTTAAAATTGTTATACTCTCTTATACTCGTTTAAACTGATTTAGTAATACCAAATTATAATCTGCAAATAAACAATTATTTTTTCTATTCATTCTTATACCATCCTTATACCACTGTTATCCATACTTAACCGGTTAATCAAACAGGAGCTACTAGAATTGAAAAATTACAATCAGCTGCAAGAGCTGGCCATCTTGGGATCTATCAATCGATGTGTGTGATGTGACGTGCGTTACGATCCAACAAAAAGATCGAATATCAAAAAAATATGTCAATCAACATATCATCTGCATGACACGTGGCTAAACTATTTATAAAAGTTGTTTTCAAAGGAATCTTGATTTTAAAGCGCCTCCAAAATGGAATCTTGGTTTAAAAGCAAATTGGGCAGAGTCACATGTTGTGTGCCCCTATCATTAGATCTATCAAAAGAATGCAATGGTGACACCATGGCCTCATCTATTGTTGTTTGTTGGGGTCAACCCTCCAATAGATGCTTAGCGTGTGTATGTATTAACTTTGTTAATATCTTTGTTAACAAGTTTTTCCAAATCCATCCTGTTAATACCTAACTAATCACATAATTTTTTCAATTTTTAAGAGGCCCCTATCATTAATTTGGATTCCTTTCCCCTCACTTGCAAGGCAGGCCTTTTTGGAGCATATTAGTTGGGGGCTAAAAGAATAAGTTATAAATAGGACACCTTAAATTATTATTTTTTTTTGGATTACATAGCATGAATATTTTAAATCATTTTTAAAATCAGTTATTAGAAATTTATTTAGACAATCCTAATTTTAAAAAATCCTAATAAAATAAAATCAAAGAAAAATAAATAAATAAAGAAATGTACAAGCTTTAAAAATAAAATACTAAATCTAAAAAAATAAAAAATCTCAATAACATATAAAATGTAAATTTTATTGGGTATATATACTAAAATTAGTGGTTAGTGGAGTAATTACTACATTATAGGAGTGATAACCGGAAGCGGGAAGTGAGACTGCTAGCCTTAACACTACATCAATGCCAAAAAAGAAGAAGAAGAAAAATGATATGTTCAGTCACCTTTACAGCTCACACACATTATAAATTTTTTCAGATATATACATAACTACAAAAATATTGTTTTTTATAAAAATAAAATGCATACTCATACAAATTAAGACACATTTTATAATAAAATATACAGAGCAGTAATTTCGAAGAAATCTCATTGAGCTCCCGTTTGGAATGAGAATAAAGTCATGGATAACCTAGGATAAAGGGAATAAGAGATTTTGAGTGTTTGGAAACATAGAAAAACTAGGGATAAAAGTATGACAGAATAAACTGGTATAAAACGATATATGGATTCCAACTAACCTCTGGACCATGTTTGGAATGAGAATAAACCCCAATAACCCCGGATAACTCCGGATAGAAATTTATTGTGTTTGAAAAGTTCCTGGATAATCCCAGATAAGTATGCCAAAATAAACGGTTTAAAGTGGTATATGGATTCCAATCAACCCCTAGAATAAAAGTCATCTATAGGTTATTCCACCCAAAAATATGTGGGCCCACTGTCAAATCAACTGTCATCATCTCTTATAAATTACCTGTCAAATCAACTATCATTATTTTTTTACCTTTTATAAATATTTATCCATACTTTATTCACATTTTACCCAAATAACAAAAATTTATTCTTACGTTTACGTTTATCAACGAGAATAATTCAAAACACAATCAAACACAAAATTATTTTATCCTTATTTATACTCACTTATTCGAGAATAAATGTATAACCAAGAATAAGTCATATTCCCGTTCCAAACGGGGGCTAATAGCCATATCACGCAGATATCACTATCCCAGCATCCAAACAGCCACCGCCTCCCATTCCAGTCTGGACCCTCACACGTGCTCACATGGCCACCGCACGCACCCGAAAGTACGGTAGGGGCATTTCCGTCTTTTCCACATCCGCAGACGAATATGCCCCTCGAAAAACAAAAGTACCATAGCAGTTTTTCCTTTTGTTCTTACTTACCTCTCTCTCTCTCTCTAAAATTAAAGCGAGCGTGCGAAGAAAGCAAAGTAAGAACTCTATCTCTCTGTTTTGAAATTGTTTGGTTTATTTTTTTTTGAGATTTGATTCGTGGAAACTTTGTTTCTCTGATGGGATCAGGTGCGCGTTGTTTTTTTCCGATTTTTTTGGGTGAAAGTTGAGCCTTTTTTAGCGTTTTAGGTCAAGTTGGGGTTTTTTCGTTGTTTACGGTGTTTTATCTGAATTGGGTGTCTCTTCATTTTGAAATCGCGATGTTAAAATTTTGGATTTGGTTTAGAATTGGCGCGTCGTGTTTTTTTGTTTGGTTGTGCAAAAATTTGGGTCTTTTTTGGCTTTTATTGGTGTTGGATCTTTGAAATGGCTTAAATTTATAAGTTTTTGAGTGATTTTGATATCGGCACTCGGAACTTGTATTATTTGGTGTTAGAAATGACAGAAACTAATGGGCTTGGCAAAATTTCGAACTGAGAGATCCAGGACTTGGATTATGAGTTTTTCGGTTAATTTTGCTTTAAACGTTATTGAAGAGAAATTTTGTTAGAAATGACAATTCAGCAAAATATTGTTCTGTGGTTGAATTTCTAGAGATCTAGGATTCAAAATATGAAATTTTGTTAATTTTGCTTTAAAGGCTATTCATGAGAGGATGAAACTTAGTTCCAACCGTTTAATATCTGTGATGTTGTTGCCTGTGTCTACTGTTTACATCAAAATGCTGAATTCTAGAAGTGGCATGAACATTCTTCTGCATTATAATTGATTTTCCTTTTCAAATTTTGATGAGGACACCGTTTTTGTTTTTGTAGTTTCATTTCGTAGGGAACTTAATGTATGCCTTGTGTAAAATAGATTCATGAATTATGACATGGATAGGGGGGAGAGAATGTAACTTTAAACATCGGATGGTCAATTGGTGATTAAGCTAATTAGCTCCATTGAATGTCGTATGTGTGATAGATGAGGGAAAAAGGGAGCATTCTGCGTGTTTGTCTGTGTTTGTTTGTTGGAGGGCTAATATTTTGCCACCTCTTTGGATATGCTTTACTTGTAATTGAGCCATGAATCTTGAATCCCTGTTGTAGCTATATGCTTGCCCATTATATGTTTTTCCATCAGCATAGTCCTTTTGACAGCCTTTTGGCGTGGCTGTGAGAACCATAAAGCATTTTTATTTGGGTAATGTTTTGGGCATTTAAATCATTTATCTCCTGAGTCCTAGATGACTTCTGGAGATTTTGGATGGGGGATCTGTTGAGGACATTATGAGGGCTGTCATGTTTTTTCTATACACTATTTTTTTTATATATAGATATGGGAATTATAGGAGCTGATGAGAGTTGTTCGTTTTTTAGAAAAGGTGTTTTCACCATTCACCAATTAATATCAATTAACCGACAGACTACTAAGATTAAGAAGAAACAGAAATGAGATAAAGAAAACAGAGATGGAAAAAGGGAAGTACATGAGGGGTATCCCATCCCAGAACCTTGAACTCCCATATCAATTGTGGATGCCTCATTCAATGGAAAAGGCCCTCTCCCTGGTAATGGAGGCTGACACTGCCTTGAGAATAAATTTGCTGATTTGCTCCAATCGTTGTGAACACACACATTGCCATCCCAGATTGTTTCAACATTGCCCTTGAGTAACTTTTCATTTCTTGTTAGCCACAGAGCCCAGCAGATGGCCTGTGCTAACATTGAGAAAAACCTGTTCCCTTGCTCTTTATTTGTTGGTTTATTGAAAAGAAAATGTTTTTAGAGCATGCCATCTGATTTTGTTGCTCCATACCAGCTCTACCCTACCAGGTGCTCTGCTAAAAGGGCAAATAAATGCTCCTGCATTTTCATCAGCACCTTTGCACAGCGCACACAGGTGATAGAGATGCCTCCAGCACATACTGCCTTATTTACTTCTGTAAGAACCTTATTAATGCACAACATCTACTTGAATGCTTGAACCGTCAAAAGAAAGGTGTACTTCCAAGCGTCCTGCAGGAATCCAACATCCACCCCATTAGGAAGTATAGGCGACACTTTCCCCTCATTTGACAGAATTTTGTATGCTGAGTTCACCTCATTCTCCATCTCCAGGTTGATTTTGACATTTCTGCAAGGAATTGAGCAAGGTAGCAACCTCCATCAATTCTTCTTCCAGATGGATTCTTTAAGCCCAGGGCAGCAAATGAGAGCCTCTTCCACCCAATGAAAGCTCTCTTTTTTTGGTCTTTGATGGTCTAATTAATGATCTTCTTCCATCCTTGATACCTATTTTCTTTGGTTTATAAATTAATTAGTTTTAAATTGGAAAAAATATTTGCATGCTCTGACTCTTGCTTCTTTTTTTTTTGAGAAAAATTGGGTGAGATCTCAATGTTCCATTCATGAAAAGTGAATGGAATAGCTAGTCGAAGATATGCACATATTCATGAAAAGTCGATGGCATAGCCAACCGAAGAATAATGTATGCACATTTTATTTTATAACTTTGTTTTGTCTATTTGCAAGGCCCTCACTAAGTAAGATATCTTGTTTTGTTTTTTATATATTTTTGTGCATGCATGGCTCATCCTAATATGGTTATGTCCAATCAGCATTGTATGTCTCTTAATATGTGATGTCTTTTTGGGAACCCCTATGTTTTTGTGGCTCTCTTTTTATTAATCTCAGGTGGGCTTCTTTAGAGAGAACTGGGCGCATGATTTTTTATGCCATTTATTTTCTTTCCCTTTTGAAAGGGACAGGTTCTGAAGGCTTAGAATATGATGACTCTCCTTAGGCTCTTTAAAAATTAAAAGGCAGGCATCTCAATGGTTGGATATACTAGGATGGTAGGCATGTCCAATTGGTGTCATCAGGTGATATCTTGTTACAAGGATCAAATATGTCAGGTGGCACGTTTGCACAAAAAAATAGAATAAGAGCTCCCACAAATCAATATGTGGATGCTAATCCAGTTGTGAAACCTCAAACAAACATATATCTGTGACAGTCTACGCAGTTGGTGAACTGCATAGACTGTCACCTGGACATGACCAGCCTGTTTTTTTTGAGTGACTGGTGTTGCTCCATTCTCTTGTAGTGGAGTGAGCTTTATATCATTTCTGGTCTGCTTGGGCCCATCATTGTGGGGATGAAGTTGGGACATTCCTTTTGTTTTCTCTCTGTTTGTGTGGTTTATGTTTCTGTTGCTTGTAGATTAATAAAATTATGGTGCCAACCATCAATCATCTAAAAAGGGCTGACAACATCCTCTGTTTATTAGCTTCTAGGTTTTCAAAAAAAAAAAAAAAATCCAGGCAGAATGTGTGGGAAATGATGCTTATAATGGCTCTTTGGTAATCAATGTGTTCTTACTAATTCTTATTCCAGTTTTCTTTTTGTCTGGTTTAAGGGTTTCTTTCCTTCTTTTTGGATGGTGATGTAATGTTAAGGAGAACAATGGCCATCCTTTTATAACAAAAAGTTTTTTTACAGAATAAAATTGATATGCTGTGTGATATGAAGCTTTGATACATCTCTTGTATGAATTCCTTATTAAAGGTTAGATATGAAAGTATTGCAGAGGCCCTCACTGGAAAGTAGAAACCAGTAGTATATAGTTAATGTATTCTTGTAATGATTTTCCATAGCCAATCTAATGGAGTCCCCATCTATAGGCATTAGTAGAATGTCAGTTAAGCTCACTTTTTTTTTGTCTGATTTGCGGGATCCACTCTCACATTAAAGAGCTTGATTTATGTTATTTTCTTGGGTTTATGGAAATTTGAATCTTTGACTGGATTTCTCTTTCAGTTGTCAATATATTTTTTTCAAAGTGCAATTGGTTACTTTAGCTTTGATCATCTTCATTGAGTCTCCATCTTGAGTGAAGATTCTGCATCCTCTCTTTGACTCGTTCATTGACATCACATAGTAAAAATGGCATCATGTCTCTACTGAATCATGGGTTATTGTTAAATTACAAAAAATTGTCCGCGTCGGAATTCACCTTGTTGAAACATCATTTTCTCATTCATCCAGAACTGTGGTGATCTTGGCCCTTGTTTTCAGCAGACACAGGAGAGGAAATGGCAAGAGGTGTGGGGGCTGTCCGACGCAGAAGTTCAAGTAAATCCAGGTTGACGCCATACCCTCTGCCATTCTGCCATGAGAGGCATATGCATAGGGAGACAAGTGCCCTCAAGACGTCATCGAAGGCTCTCGAGAAAAACGATTGGCAGGATGCGACATGTTCAGTGTGCATGGAATACCCACACAACGCAGTCCTGCTCCTCTGCTCCTCCCACGACAAGGGATGTCGCCCATACATGTGCGGAACTAGCTATCGCTTCTCCAACTGCCTTGACCAGTTCAAGAAGGCCTACACTAAGGAAGAGATGTCTGAGCTTGCGTGCCCGTTGTGCCGAGGCCAGGTGAAAGGATGGACGGTGGTGGATCCGGCGCGCGAGTACCTCAACATGAAGAAGAGAAGTTGCATGCAGGACGAGTGCGCATTCAATGGCACATACAGGTAGGCCTGTCAACAGATCAGAATAATTGAACATGTTTAAAAATATGGATACCAGTTTAGGTGATCAAGTGACATATTAAAGAGATGTGAGAATTAAAATTGAGACATTAGGGCTTCTTGTCTCCTTTAGTGATCATACAAAAATGATAAATTAGTTATTCAATTTTTAAGATTATGATTCATCACGCAAGAAGATTGAATTTGAACAGTATATAATACAAATAATTTTACTATAATATTTTGGATTCGGATGTTTTCCCGGAGTAGATACATTGATATCCGTATCCACACTCCAAATGTTTAAATATTTGGTATGGACTCGAAGCATATATGGATATTTTTTGGATAATTGATAGGATTTTATACAGGGAGCTCCGGAAACACATGAGGGTCACCCACCCGTGTGTCCGGCCAAGACAGGTGGATCCTGCGCTCGAGCAGAAATGGAGGCGACTTGAGCTTGAGAGGGAGCGTCGGGACGTCATCACCACAATAAGGGCGACTACTCCGGGGGCATTGGTTCTCGGGGACTACGTGATCGAGGGCAATGATGGGTATGGTGGGCATGATAATGATGAAGATGAGGGAGGTCTAAACGACAGGCTGAGCAACCGGAATGTGTTGGAGGTTTTGCTGCTTTGGCAGGCGTTCAGGTCGGAAGGAAATGGTGGTGGCAGTTCTGTCATTGATTCGCAGTTGCTCGCTAACCGTGCTGCATCTTTATGGGAAGACGACGACGACGACGACGATGATGATGATATTGATGATGATGATGATGATGATTTACGGGTGATGGAGGGGAGAGTCGGTGCGGGGAGGTCAGAGCAGCAGAGGCAGCAGCGACGGAGGAGTAGGAGGAGGTCGATTATTGATTTGACTTGAAAGGGTTGGAGCTTGTTTTGTGTTTGTGGGTTTGTTTGTATGTAGTGGATTACAGATAAAACTGGGTTGAGAAGAGTCTCACCTGATGATGCTGTGTTTTTATTGGTATTTATCATTGTAGAATACTCCTCATTTATTTCTCTTTTTTTATGTTAATATGGTGGATGCTTAGTAAATATTGTTCTTGCTCTCATTTGATTTTTTCTTGTTATATCAAGGGTCAGTTTGGTAACTCTCATCGAAAAAGAATTTTTCCTTGTTAGAAATCCAATTTTAGGAGATTTTGTGAAAATGGAAATTTTGCATGGAGTATTTAGGAATGAATATTGGAATGAAGAATTTCATACAGAATTTTCTAAACAAGTACGAATATAAATCAAAATCTGAGGACCTAGTGTCCAAAGATCTAAACTTAATTTAGGGTAAAATATTTATAAAATGTTAAAAAAAGTGATGAATTGTTCATTGTTGGTAGATACTTATGATTAAAATATAATCTTTCTTGTGGATCTAACTTAGATTTGTCATTTATTTGTGCGGTGTAGGAGTGTCTGCAATGTGGAATCACTGAAATGCTGAATCGCGGAACTAAACAGCTCTCTGCATTCATGGCACCATTCACTGCATCTCACGTTCACCGTGAAAAAACTAGCATCCTCAAACCCCTCAAAACAATGCTTTCTGAAATGAAGCAAAATAAGTCCACTCTAAGGGCCCTGTAAAATACTCTTTTGCCCATTCACTTTTGGTGAAATTCCTTAATGTGTTTGAAAGAGTTATAAACGTTTTTGTCCGTTTGGGAGTGGAGAATAAAGAGTGAATAGGGGATAATCTATTAAAAAACAAAACATTAACATAAAGAAGCGGTGTTTCGATAATTTCCCTCTGCAGTCACATCTATCATATCACACTCATATCTTTTATACATCCACAATGAGATGGTCGTCATAAACTCTTATCCATCTCTTATCTACCACTTATCCTTATTTTATTCACCAAACAAGATGCTTAATGTGTTTGAAAGAGTTCTAAATGTGCTCATATCAGTGTATGGTCTTGAAAAGTCGCGAATGACAAATGCAGTGGTTGACACCATACATCCAAATAAGGCCAATGAAGAGAGAAGAATATAATTAATCATAATAAAAACATGTTTGTTTGTTGAAAATAATATGTAATACTTATGCATTGATAAATTAGAATTAATCCTAATAGTTATGCCTAAAAAGTCAAATATATTTTTTAATTTTTAATTTTTTTTAAAAAAACCTATGGTAGTATTCCAACATGAGAGTGGAATAACAACCATACTAGAAAAACCCATCAATTCTTCTCTATTGCTGTATAACTATTTTATGCCCAGTAAACCTACCAACTAAATGTGGGGATCGTCTCACAAACAATAATGCCCTGTCAGTTAATTCTCATGTGATTCCATTGAAATGGAGCTTAAAATTTAAACCTAAATAGACCCCAAACCCTAACTTCAATAGCAAAATAGGGGGGAATGTGGGTGGATGGTGTATAGCAGGAATAAACTAGAATAAGTGAAAATAAGGCGATATTGATATTCAATGTTCCCTCGAAATTTGTATTATTCTAGCTCTATTCCACTTGTATAAGGATTAATATATCAAATCATCTGTCATCACTTCTTATCAATCAAATGAACCCACATGTTTTTCAACTTTTATAAATTATTATGTACATCTTATTTATATTTTATCATTTATTTATGTCAACCAAACAACAAAATATTCATTATCACATTTCCCACCGAGAATAACTAAAATACAATCAAACATAAACTGGCTTATCCCAATCTATACCATAATAGCTTATTTCATTAACCAAACGGGAGGCAAAAGAATACCAGTTAACCAATCAAAAGTACAGCATGACCACATTCAGTGAAGGGCTCTCATTCTCAAAAATTCACATTACATCACAACATCCAATATGGCTTACATGTATACCTGATCATCCCTTCATGGAGTCCAAATCTTCACAGGCGAAATTTGCTTTTCGACAACTCATCAGTTCAATTGGCAAACTAGGATGGCCATCTGTTAAATTATTTGATTTTCATGCATCTGACAAGGACCTTGGAGAATCTCTGGTACATGTGATTCTTCAAGTACTTCTTCATCACTTTTTCCCTCCCTTTTAAGCCCATCTGTTCCCTTGTGTCCTTGTTACTTAGAAAGAACTGTATGTTCTTCGCAAGCGCATGAGTTCCCGGTCGCCCAAGAGGATGGAGAAGGCCTGTGACATTGTTCTCAACAATCTCACTCGTGCCGCCTGCATCTGTTCCAAGAACCTTCACCAAACAAAAAAATGGTAAGGAACTAGAATGAGAGAGTTTGATCATGACTACATATTGACCATTTATCAGTCCACATGCCAATGAGAAGTGAATATCTTGGTGTTCTACTTCCCAAACATCCATGGATCCAAAACGTCCTTGAAAATACGTTCATGTCACATTTCGATTTTGATACATGAAGCCCATCCTAGTTTGATTTGAATGCGCAAAAGAACGAAGACATTTGGATATGAATTGCATAATTAATGCCATTGGTCTTTTATGATTGTATTTGGCATTTATGGGATTGTTAGTCAATAAGACTAGTGCAACTTCTGTTAAGGAATGGCTCATGTAACCTTCGTTTGATTATTTAAACTTAATGAGTGTCTCTATTTTAACTTTCACAAGGAAAAAGAAAGAAAAAGACTTACTGGCAAGCCAAACGCCATTGCTTCGATCGTCACCCTCCCAAATGTTTCTCCAAGTCCCTGTAACATCAGTTTTCATTTGTTATGCATCTCCGAAGTCATTTAATCATTTTACAGAAATTTCTTAGTCTCAGATGAACTTGTACAAACGTTAGTATGAATTATAAAGCAATAAAGGTAAAGTCTAATGAAGAAACGATGGATGAATCAATGATGTTAAGGGGACTCAAAATCAAAGTTCATGTCTGAGGTAGAAAGCCATGCTTGTAAATTAATTTTCAACTAAATAAGACTTATACATCATGATGAAGATTTTCCCTAAAGATCAAGAACAGGATGAAGTAGATAATTAGCATTGATGATAACTATAAAAGAAGATTGTGTTCAGCTAACAGGATATAGTTTCACCACCTAAAGTGATGGTGCCTTTCATACAAATGTAAGTTTTTATAGGAAAACTGCCAGTTTGGCTGAAATCACATTGCAGGACGCTGTTAATTAGGACTTGTGAAGTGCAGAAAGAGATTATATTAATTGACTACACTATTTGTTGCTTGATAGATTTTTTAAAAGTAAATCTTCTCATGTCACTCATGCAGAACATGGTGGCACATTCCACCAGCAAAAAAGAATAATGATTCAGTCAATTTGAATGCAATTAATTTTCTGTTATAGAAAAAAAAGCAGAAATAGCAACATCTACCTAGAATATCAAGTAATTCATTCATGTTGGTATATCGAACAGACAACAAAGAGCTTACCTGTGCATTTATTACATAGACGTCTGCTGCAGCGTAGAGTGCCGCAACACGTGTGGTTGCTGGCGTCCATAACACAAGCTTCGACAAGGTTGAATGTTGAGATAAAAATTGGAGAATGCCTTTGACATATGGAATCTTGTTGCTTTTTGATCCAATGGAACCAATTAAGACTCTAAGATTTTGTGGCTTCATGTTCTCATTCTTCGACAACACATTCTTTATCACAGGACTCTCACTATTTGGGGCAGAATTGGTGCGATTTCTAGTGGAAAGAGGTTTACCCAACTTGAATGCTTCCTCTTTCGTCTGTTGGAGCTAACTTTAGAAACTTTGATTTGTTGAAATTCTTGAAGCAATGCTCTTGAATGCTGAATCCCATCAACAGCACTACGATTTCGACCAATTGTGATTCCTGATTGGTTTTCCTCATCCATCAAAGTATTACCCCCGGAGTCATTCAAATGACGACCTTGTTCGACAATTAAACGAGCCGATTCAAGAAGCAACAGCTGCCCCTTACCAGGGTTTATACTGCTTAGAGACATCAAAAGCATATCTTCATCACTTAATCCCATCTCCTTTCGAACAGCAACTCTTAACAAAAGCCTTCTTTCCATCATCTTCTCTACAGTATACGATGGACTATTTAGGGAACAAGGAATGCCTGCTACAAAGGCGAGTTCATCATTAACAGAAAGAGGAACTATCATAGGCTCAGTGTTTAAGTGTATGTTTTCTTCTGCACACCATGCTAGCCACTGTTTAGACTGCATGTCAGAAAGGAATAATAACATCTTCACTTGGTTGAGCATGTTCTTGGATCGGTCAAAGTATTCTCGCCTGTTTTCCATTATCCACCAAACAATTTTACTTGACCCAGCTGCGAAATGTGAGAGGTATTGATCTGGAACAAAAGAAGGTTAACTATCATTAGAAAAAAGACGTGAAGAGTGCGTCAAAGAGGATTAGCTTAGATTGATGTTCCATCATTCCCATAAACAAAAGTAAGAATGCATGTCAACTCTAAAAGTTTTATCATGATTAATCACTGTCATCATTATCAAATGCAAGTGTCCCATTAATTTAAATTACTGAATCCTGCTTTGGAAATAGAATTAACAGCAATATCATGCCAGATCAGAGTTTGAGCAGGCATTAGACCAGGGGAAGCCTAAGCTGATGAAATTTCTTCAAATAAGAGGATGATTAAAATATAATTACAATATAACTTACAAATAAAAGTACTCGGACACCTCCACATAATGATTATCCACATAATAACAGTAATTGCTGGCCTCTGCTAACCTTCTTGTTTTGTTTCCTTTTTCTTTTCTTTTTTTGGTCATTTCATATCTAGAGGATCGTTTACAAGAATGAAAATAATTTGGTTTGGGGAACTAGTTGGACAGAATATAATATTTTGCAGTAGATATTCAAATACATAGTACCTGAAGAACCACAAGACTTTGTGGTTGTACAAGCAAGTCCTACTTACAAGGAACAATATATTATTTTCAAATAGTAACACAATAATACAGTTCATCCCTATATGACAGAAGAAAATTAAGGATCAAAAGATCATTTCTGTACACTAAAAACACACTCTAAAATGATATTTCTTGCAGCTAAATGTGGATGGTGCATGATCAAATAACCTCTTCAATTAAAGAAGAGTCTATAAATTGCTTTGTATGTACATCTCTACATCTGCATCTAGACTAGAGTTTCAGAACAAAAGCATCCAGCACTTAAAAAAATTGTTGACAACCATCACAGCTTGACTATCAAACATTGCATGGAAAATAAAGATATCATGTTCTTATAGGATTCACATTGTAAGAGATTCCTCACCAATCCATGATGCACAGACAGCCGATCCTGCTATGACAAGATCTGCCTTCTTCGCTGTCTTGTAGCTGAACTCCGCTTTGTCCTTCAGTACATTGATCCCTCGTCTATCAAGCTCTCCCATCAGCCCACCCTTCCTGCTGAGAACAACCGCAGACACAGTTCCCCCACAGCTCAAGAGCTCTGTGGCAAGCTCCATCATCGAAAGTGGGGCTCCGGTCATCGATAACTCATGGAAAATCAGCACAAATTTTCTCGACCATACGATACGCGCGAATTCTCCCTTCCGATCACATGTACCTTTCCGTTTCTCAGTACTCCACGCCAAAATGTTGTCCTCTATCTTCCCAAATGGGCCAACTAACAATCCATAAGTCGTATTTGACGTGGGTATCTCCTCATCCATGTTATTTGGTTTCGAAGGTACACTAGTTCTTGAACTACGCTCCGTGATCGATCTTCTAGTCCTCTTTGCAGTCCGTTTCGGCTTTCTTGTCAAGCTTCCACTGAGTTTCTTTAAGATCGATCTTCCCTTGCTCACTATCGTATTGTTCGAATTCAAAGCATTGGTTAAAACCTTCAAGTCCATCCCCTGACTGTGATTGGTGATGCTCCCCAATTCGCTCTTATACCCAACAAACTCTGCATTGTTATTATTATGAGCCCATTTGGACTGAATGTGAAATCCTATATACGCCCAAAGCGTGATCAACAACAACCAAAACACCACACGATTGCCCGGAATCCAGTGAAACCGCCCGGCATTGGTCCTGGAATCCCTTCTAGGCGTCCGAATGGAGTTCAACTTCCGAAACGAAGGGGAATTCTTCGGCGTTGATTTCCCGACAACGTTGATTTCGGTCTCCCCGTCTTTATTTGCAAGTTGCTTTCCTCCATATTTCACTTTTTAAACCATGAAAAGTTATTCTTTTTTTTTTAACTCTTCAATCAAAAACCCAAAGACCCACTACAATGGAAGCTCTCAATCCACAAAAATTGCTTCCACACCAATACCCATTCATGCATAAACCCCCAAAAAAACTCTTCTTTTTGTCTTTCTTGTTCACAGTTACTCAAATCTTCAACTCTCTGCATAAAAGCAAGAAACAAACACCAAAACCCATTCAAAACAGTACCCAAAGCGAAGCTTTTCAAGAGAAGTTCAAGCATTCTTTGAAATCAAACCAAAACCACTAATGTGAGAATCAAAGAAAGGCAACACATTCATTCAAAAAACATAGACCCATAATTCCATTCCCTGAAACGAACAAAACCCATTAAAGATATCTCATATGGGTATCCGAAATCAACAACAAATCCAAAAACCAATCCTTCATTTCAAGAAACAACAAAAGCAACAGAGAGAGAGATCTGACCATGCGAACACGTTCTGAACGTGGTTCTTGAAAGAAAAAGTGATTGATTTCTTGAAACAGTTGAGATCGTTTTGTTTTTCATTAAAAAAATTGAATCTTGAATTTGAGAAGCTGAGATTCAGAGATTTTAGAGAGAGCGATAGAGAGAGAGTAAAAACAGAGTACATTCACTCTGGATTTGACGGCTTTTTTTTTACTCCCTGGGGTCCACCAAACATTATTGAATCGCAACCGTTGATTCACTTTAACTATTCAAAATCCACTGATCGAACGGTTCAGATTACTTCTCTCTTCACAGTCTCGTTGGTCGGTAGTCTGGGATGAGAGCTGGATAAGGTTATCAAGGATATCGTTCTACCTCGGATAATGATATATCCCTTAAATCCGTGTGTGTTAATGGTTTGACGTAATTTTATTTTATAGATTATATAGGAAAAAATCCAAATAACCCCAGTAAACTGCATGAAATCAATATAACCTCCTGACTTTTTAAAGCCCGTGTAACCCTCCAAACACCTAAATCCAAAATAACCCTCTAACTTAAACTTCCGTTGGTAGATGAAAAATATTCTGCAAATATTATATTTTGTTGACCATTTGACTCTGACTGAAAATATAATATGCCAAAAATTCTCTACAATTTGTTAAAAATGCGAAAAATCTTCTATATATGATGATTTAACCCTTCCAACCCTATTTAGGAGGACAAAATCATCATTTACAAAGAATTTTTTTACATTTTTAATACAATGTAGGTTTTTTTGTATACTATATTTTCAATTAAAATTAACCAGATATAATATTCACATAATAATCCTAATATGTTGATAAAAATTTAACGTGAACTATTTAAATTTATATAAATGTTTTTAGAGGTTATATAGATTTAAAAAAAAGTTACGGAGTTATATGGATTTCAAACCGTTCACGTGATTATTTGGATTTTTTTCCTATTAAAAGTTGATAACAGTGTTTTTATTGGGGCTTCATTTATTTGGTGTGATGAGTTGCGAGATTTAACTTTTTCACTTAATTTTTTTGAAACTTGTTCCCACACTTTGTTTCAGTTTTGAAATAAAATAAATAATTCATAACTTGGCACTTAGTGAAAATGATATGTACATTTAAAAGTCTCATTTATTATGTGACACATTAATAAGGGAAAATGAATTAAAAAAATATCTTCAAGATATTATATCTAAATCAGCTCTTTTTAAAAAATTTACCTAAAAGATCCCTTTTTATTAATTTATTACATTATTTATCTAGTTATTATCTTTCTTGATTCATTTTAAAATGTTTCATGATAGGAACAATAAAATGTATAATTTTGTGTAATTAATATATTATCCTTCAAAGTTTATTTTATTTTGTGTAGTAATAGATGAAAAATGATAATGAATTGTTACATATTTATTTTTGTTACGGTTTATCATCCGTTACTATTATTATAAATAATGGACATATTTTTTATAGTTATATTTTGATGAGAAAGATGTGAAGCATATTCGTTTTTTTTTCATGAATTCAACAAGCATTTGGGGATGCTGCAATTATTTTATGTTACTAGTTAGATATTTCTTCAATTCAATGGTCAGTTGACTAAAGATAAAACCTTCAAATGAAAAAAAAATAGAGATCAAATGACTGTTGACATGTTTTTTTTTATAAGATTTTATAGTGGTTGTGTGTTTGGATTTATTAATGAACATTTGTTTCAATTAATAGGGACATATTTCCATCGATCAAAGCATCAATGATCGTATCCTAGTTGATTAAATAACCTTCTATTCGCATTTAATCATTGCTTGTTAAGTAAGTCATCTTCATTGGAAGATGAACTTAGATCCAAGTTTATGATAATAATATATATTTAATACATAAAAAAATAATTCATGTCCTTTGTTTTCTCCAACATTTACATGCGTTCACTACTGGACAAGGACAAAATAGATTTAATCATAAATAAATATTAATGTTTTACATAAATGAATTAAAATGAACATAATTGTACATGAAGACATAGTTTTTGAGTGATGATACACCCAATTATTCATAGTCTTATCTAAATACAAGACATCTAATTGAGCATATATCCCTTGGTGAGCGTATAGTTGATTAAGGAAAATGCAAGAAAATATGCATTCATTTTGTTCGAGTATGTAATTTTTTTTGAAGATATATACTTCATTGGTTCAAAAATATTTAAAATGTGTGAAGTGTAAAAGTGATAGTAAAAATAAACAGTGTTGGAGGTATAAAAGTTATTACAAAAATAGAGGGGGGGGGGGTTAAAAACCATGTTTGTTCAACATGATAAGCTGTAAAAGTTATATTGATATATTAGAATAAACCTGATAATAATATTGCTAATTATATATGAGATACATGTATATATAATTCGTTAATGAATAACAAAAAGATGAGTTGATGTGGAGGGCCATGACCTATGTGTTTGATCTACCTACACTACACTTACACCCTGACCACCCAGCAAGTGGTGAGTCAATTATACATGTCAATTTACAGGAAGTTGCACCCCTCCTCCCAAACCCCACTTTTGAGCATGAAATCTTTCTACAGAAAGTTGACTCAATTTTTCTATTTGATTACACGATTGTAAAACACAACTTCTGACAAATACAAAATCTTTCTAATCATGCAACCAAACACACCCCTATATACGGAAAATACACATGTATAATGTATTCACTTCATGTGAGTATACATTTCATTTTTAAAGAAGGGAAAAATCCATACAACCCCATGAGTAATTAAAATCCATATAACCCCTGAAAACACTAGTAAATCCAAATAACCCCCTAAATAAAATTTTCGCCGATAGACAATCAATAGTTTGCGAATATTTTGTTTGGTTAACCCTCACTGAAAACATAATATAATAAAAAACCTACAATATGTCAAAAATGTAAAAAAATCACTATAAAAATGATAATTTTACCATATTTGGATATATTATAAAACTCCATCTAGAAGGATAAAATCGTAATTTACAGATAATTTTTTACATTTCTAAAACATTATAGAATTTTTTTGACATACCATGTTCTCTATCAGGGTTTAACTAAACATAATATTCACAAAATAATCATTATCTGTAAATGAAATCTTATTCAAAGAATTATTTGGATTTACTAAATTTTCACAATTATATAGATTTTAAAAAACTCTGGGTTTATATGAATTTCAATCAGTTTACAAGAGGTCATATGGATTTTTTCCTTTTAAAAAATAAATATATTTCATCATTTAACTATATACTAAAAAATCAAAACATGTGCATGTTGCAAAAGAGGCAAAAAAAGACATAATAACATCTTCCTTTTGGGCGTGTTTTGGTCCACCCCGGCCTTCATTCATCCCAACCCGTCAAAATTTTCAGGGTCGGAGGTGAATCAGTAAAACAGTAGAAAAAAGAGGACGAGCGAGAGAGAGAAAAGAAAGAGAGAGAGGCCGGGAAGACAGTGTGTCAACCTCAAGCAAAGTCTAGAGTTTTATACCACAATTATAACTGTAGAAATATAACATTTAAAATAAGTATCAACCACACTGATTATTGGGTTGTTGGTAGTGGGTTTTGCATTCCAGTAAGGCATACAGTGAATGTGCATCTCACAAATGTACAAGAGATGAACATTACACATTAATTAGTACAGAGTTGGATATCAATCATATTGCATAAGCCATTAATATCTTGAGGAACTAGCCTATCCCCAGATTCTGGAAGCAATAGAAATCCTGCAACAAATGAACATGTAATCAGTTTAGACTCCTTTGAGTGTTCATTATCTTAAATCATTCATATAAGAGCACGGGAAGGAAATAAAAATTTGAAGAGTGACATATAACACTGAAACTATGGGGTGCAGGGTGCGCGTAGATACGGACATGCATTCGAAAATATAGAGAACAAAAAAATAAGTGATGTGTAATTTAGTAATAGTGATAAATGAAACGGCACAATGCAACTAACCAGCACGACACCATTTTGACTGAAGCCCTGTTTGGAACCAATTTACTAAAGCAACTCATGCTCTAAACTGATTAAGCCCTGTTTGGAACCATTTTTCAAAAGCAGCTTATGCTCTAAACTGATTAAAATAATTGATTCTGCGAAAGCTTTATTTACCTAGTTTTCATAAATATTTTTTTGTTGAATTCTAAAACATAGAAACCAAAATTACCTGTTTGGACTGATTACGCATACCCCCTTGTACTTTGAAGTTACCCTGATTTTTTGTAACCAATCAAATAAAAAATAAGCAGATAACAGAACAGATCACACGATTGGAAAAAAAATTGCATCCCTGCATGCGATTGGATCCCCTGTGATGCATCAGGGGAATCCCCCTATGGCATCAACGTAGCGATGCCACGTAGCCAAAGCATGCACGTACACTTAAAGTGTGCAAGCATCACAGCCTACCCCATATCAAGAGAGGCCATGTAAACTTGTGATGCATGTAAAGTGTGCATGCTTGGGGACCCCTAAAATGAGCATGCATCATTATGGATAGTGCAGAGATTCAGAGAATTAAGAATGTCAATCAAATATTGAAGTTACAAAAAGTAACACAACAGTAAAAATGAAAAGGAAATAATCACTTTAAAAGACATCAAGGAACAATTAACCAGCATAATGTCATTCTAATGAGATAATTGACCTCCGCATGGAAAATGGCAGTAAATTGCTTTGGCCTTTTTGCAATATTATTGACGGCAAACTGACATAAATAACAGACTCCTAATAGCTTAACTAGAAATCTCGTTTGACATATGACATGATATTCACAGCTGTACAGTTCATGTAAAAGGTTGCACCCTTACACATAACTGGACACCAAAAATTCCTAGTGACATTAGATATGAATCTTATACATGCCATACTGTCACAAAGAGAAAGGAGAGGAGAGAGTAACCGGGAACAAGGATAAAAAAAAACTGGATGTCAATGGACATGGAGAGAGTAGTGTGAAATCTAAGTAAAGAACACATTGGAATTGCCTATGTACACTTTTGGACAGTTTATATAAATATATTGATTCGGAATTTGCAACTGAAACAAGGGAAAGACCCAGTTCTCTATTTAGTATATCAGATCCTGAGATTTGATCACTAAACAGACAGACCAGTGCTATTTGTCCAGGTTAATGTGTTTTAAGATCCTTCATAATCTTCAATATAACACACACACACATGTACTGTACATACATATATACATGTGTGTGCACATATGTGAGTAGTTTTTAAAAAGAAATGTTTTTCAATATTACTTTATTGTCTAGTGGATACTATACTTTTTAATGACATGGAAGATAATAACACAAGGATAAACTCAAAAAAGATGGTGGTACCATTGTAGTGACTGAATGCAATCATAAATTTTTTTTTAAGGCTCTGTCCCCACTCCAGCAAGAAATACAACCATTTTTTCAGAGACGCTCCCTTCAATTGTTGATGGGTGTTCCTATTAAAAAAGAGCTATTCGTGATACCGCTATCCTTTAAGTAGGCTTGACTTGATCGATTTTGAAATGACCAAAATTTTAGTTTTATTCCCACTGACAATTAAGTTAATAATTTAATACCAAAAATATGATCTAATAGCTTGTTTACACTAGTGGTCAGGAATTAATAAGTGCTTGAAAGGGATGCACAGAAACAAGTGGTATCATATCTTCTCACAGGATGGCATGTTACAGCCATAATCAGTCTTAACATTCATTAACGAGTTCACGCTTTGGATAAGCCATGTCCCTGTGATTCTCATTAGTACATCATCCTCCTATTTTTCATCTAGCTATTCCAGATGAAATTTCCATGATTATTTAAACTGAATGTAATACACGTCCACCCTTCAAATTTTTTTTATTTTATTTTTTATATTAATCGGTAGGCCATCACCTTCGTATTAGATAGGAAGAAGAGGAAGGAATTATCAGAAGATGGGATCACCCTTCAATTTATGACACACAAATGCATCCAACCGGAGAAATTGGTTGGAACAAAATGGTTATTAAGAACTCTTCCCTGTTCACCTCCAACAACCAGCTGGAAAGTAACATGCTGGTATTCTCAACTTGAGGTTAATTCTAGAATCTATTTTCTGATACAAAAGGCATATTTCATGCAACTGCCTTCTAAATTAACCGACTCTGACTAGATGTTTGCATGATTCCGCCTTTGCAAGATCAAATTTAACCCAAACATGTTTCCAAACACTCCATGTGGTCACAATTTTTTTTAAAGTAGAAAAGGCTTTTAGCTTTTGATTATAAAAAGTGAAGAAAAAAGAGTTTTTCAGGAATCTAACAAAAGCATGTTTCTGGGTTATCTATTTCAAGAGCAGCTTTGTGTCTGTTTGGAAACACTTACAAGGGGTGATTCCGCTTTTAATTAAGCAATAAGCTAAAAAGTGTTGTCAAACACATTCTAAAAAGTCGGTTTAATTAAAAAGTTACTTTCAACTTTTAGTGCAAAAATGTTGATTTTTAAAAGAAAAAAAAATCGTTTTCTAGGAATCAAGTCTATTTAACTTTATTCAAATCTTAGTTTCGGTTTAATTAAAAAGTTACTTTCAACTTTTAGTGCAAAAATGTTGATTTTTAAAAAACAAAAAAAATCCGTTTTCCAGAAATCAAGTCTATTTAACTTTATTCAAATCTTAGTTTCCATGTGTGTTTCCAATCTTTAAGAGAAAAGCTGCTTTTCAAATGGGTTTCTAAAGGATAATTCAATACATACTTCCAAATCCCTTTTTTTTATAAAAATCACTGTTCACCAAGAAACAATTGATCTGATTTAGGGTTTAAGAGAAAAGCTGCTATTCAAATGGGTTTCGAAAGGCTAATTCAATACCCAAATCCCAAATTTTTTTAAAATTCACTGTTCACCATGAAACAATTGATCTGATTTAGGTCTACCCCACTAGAAATTCTAGAATACTCAAAATTAGAAATTGTTGTTGTCCCTATCATACAAGCTTCCAATTGAAAATGCCATCACTTTCACAATCCTCCAGAACATGACCCAGTTGCCACCATACATCATTCGCATAAAACAAACCAACAATCGTGTCACACTTTAATATCTAAATATATCAATGAAACAAAAAGAAAAGTTGTCTACATATCAGCAAAGAATACAAATACTAGCGTTTGGAAATTTCACTTAAAGCAGCTTCCTAAATTTTCTAAAAAAAATATTAGATTCTTCAAAAGTTGTTCTTTTTAAGGTCCCGTTTGAAAACAGGTTTAAGAAGCTTTTGGGTTTACAGGAAACTGTTTTTCTCAAATCCATTTCTAAACAGGAGCTTAATTAAAAGTTACAGACATATTTTTGTAAATAAGTGTCAAAAGCTAGCTTTTTTCATAATATGTGGAGAGGCAGCTTCGTGCAAACTCAATTTTAAACCCAGTTTTTGAGGAAAAACTAATCCTCAAACCCGTTTACAAAGGAGGCCTTAATCATTAAAAGCTGTTTTTTTTTTCGCTTTCTTCAAAAGGGGATTGTTTAAAATGAGTATGAATTAAGTATGATTCGTGTAAAGCAGAATCCCTAAAATCCCTAAATATACCACAAAAAGAAAAACATATCTAAACATCAATAAAGAATAAAAAAGAACAATCTTTATAACAAAAAGGGGGCCCAAATCGCAAACCTGATTGGATCAAGAAGACGAGCTGCGGCCCTCGCAAACGGGGCTCTCGTCGAAGTTCTTCGACGCGTATTTGGCCGACACGACCCCGACCTCGAACACCAAATCCCCGCCGTCCGATCGGATGCCGGTGATGGACCACCACTTGAAGAAGGCCCAGACGCGGATGCCTTCGAGGCGGGCGATGCGGCCGTCGGCGAGGGTTCCGGTGACGGAGGGGGAGTAGGAGGCGAGGTAGTTGTCGGGGGGGAGGGTGAACTGGCAGGGCCCGCCGAGATCGACGGAGAAGTCGCCGGAGGTGCGGTTGAGGGAGTAGGCGCGGACGGCGGAGGGGAGGAGGCCGACGGGGAAGCCGTGGAGGCGGAGCTCGTCGTGGGCGGAAGAGGTGGGGGGGTTAGGGTTTGAGAGGGCGTCGTGGAGGGGGAGGAGGAGGAGGAGGAAAGTGAGTGCAACGAGAGCTGTAGCATTGAAAGCCATTTTTTTTTTTTTTTTGATCTTGTGTTTCTTGTTGAGAGTTGACACTTTTTTTTTGTGTTTTGGATTGATGTGTTATGTTGTGGAAGAGTGTGCCACGTGGCAATGTTTTGGATTGCATGTGATTATGTGATGGTTGTATTTATTTTTTATTTATGTGTCCTTTCACTTCCCATTTTAACAGTGAACACTACGAAGAAAAATCTAAATCCGATCCAAATTGTCCTCCCAAAAAATCAGAAATATTTGAAAAATCGAAATGGGGATATTTATATCTGATTTAAAAAATATACGTATCAAATATATATATATATATATATATTTATATTATATATTATTCATATTTATTATTTTTTCTAGTTAATCACAATTATTATATATTATATTACTATTAAATTTTTAATGTATTATATCCAATGTTGTAAAAAGCATTAGGCGTTAGTCAGATGGTTGAGGACGGACTAAGAATTAATCGACTAGACGGAGATTAATCGAGGTTAATCAATCATTTTATATAATAATAAATATAACACATATACATATAAACATTAAAAATATAAGAATTTTAGACTACAACAAAGTAACATCAAAATAAAATTAATAATATAAGCATACTAATGATAATATAAAAAAATTAATATATATAATATATAAGTTATCTTGATAGCTTATTAATCATCTAAGAATTAATAAAAAAAGTGATTAAACGCTATGCGTTGCAGGTAGGGATAGTCTAGACCTAGGCGGGGGATTAATCGGAGTTAGGCTAGATTTTTAGAATAATAATTATATCTAAAGAAAAGAATAAACCTTAAATTTTAATTTTAATTTTTTTTTCTAATATATCATTTGATTATCTAATTTAAAATTAATATTTAAACATTTTAAATATCCAAAAAATATGTATTTAATCTGCATCCAAAGATATCCCAATCCAAAAATTAATATATGTATCGAAAATTATGATATAGATATTAACATATTCGATTCATATTCATCCGATTGACATGCTTAAATGATGTATTTATGGTCGAGCCTGGCATTGGGCCTCTTCTGTGCTGGGACCAAAACAATTTTAAAGACTGATCCCGCCCTCAAGGCCCAAAGGATGGTTGTCTAACGAAACACATATCTCATTAGATAAAATACATGTTACATTGAAAATTATTTCATTTAAAACAAAAAGTTCACAAGGTTTTGCTGAATTATATATATTTCATCTTATAAAAGTGAATACCTTCGTCAATGAGATAGACCATTCAAAGAAATCAAAATGGGTGCTTTTGTGTGTGGACTGTAAACATCTGTCTAATAATTTTCAATCGTTATACATGGATAAATATATATATATATATATATATATATATAATTTGGTGTTTGACTGCCATTGTTTTATCTGTTTGGATATTTGTTAGTAGTTTTGAATGAATAAATATGAATGATATACATCTATTTCACCAGCTATATCTGGGGTTATTCTGACTTATGCCAATTATCAAATTTATCCATACTAAATAAACAAGATTTTTTTTTTATGATTAACATATTCTTCCAAACTAGGGGCTGAGTTGACACTGGGGGCTGAGTGACCCAAGGAGGATAAATGATTCCATTACATGAATGAATATTTAGTACTACTCTATATCTGTACAATCCTTTTGATGCTTCTACAAAAGAAAATCCCAATAGGAGAACAGAAACATGTACCTTTGTTTGGATAACAGAATTGAGTTATTCTGGATAGATAACTATGCTAGTATAGATAACAAATCTGCAAGAATAAAATTTTTTCTGTTTGGTTGTGTTTTTTTTTATTCTCATTGAAAAACGTAAGAATAAAGGTTGAGTTATTTGATTGACAAATAATAAAATATAAATAAAGTATAAAAAAATTGATTTGACACGTGAACCCTTTGATGTATAAAAGATATTGATAGGTGATTTGATGTGATAAGATGTAAAAAGTTGATTTGACATGTGAACCTATGAGAATAGATTAAATGAGTATAGTTTATTCTAGGGGTTACTTAGAATTGTTATACTCTCTTATACTCGTTTAAATCGGCATAGTAATTCCATCCTATACTCTTTAAACAAACACCAATTTCCCTTATCTATTTTTATCTCACCTTATTCCACCTTTATATCACTCTTATTCCGCTACACATACCCGGGGGGGGGGGGGGGGGTTGTTAATGATGACATACACCAAACTTAAAAAAAAAAAACAAAAAGTGGATACCAACTTAAAATGTGATGGTTTGATCATCCTCTCAAAACAAAGGGCTTTCCTCTCTATAAAAGTTGGAGATTTCAATGCAAACTTGGGCTCATGAAGATGGCCATAGCTCTGCAGATTTGACCTTTGAAACACTCTCAAGAACTTCAAATGGAAGAACATCACCCATCACCACCACTTTCTTGCTCTCCAGGTCTACTTCAAAGGATGTTACACCTAATGTTTGCATGAGAACAAAAAGGAAGAGATGTTATACAATGAATGGGCTTTGATACACCAGTCAATTCTGCAGTCCTAACTGAGTACATGAAATCTCTAATCAAGTGTATACTCGGTCAATCAGAGACAATGAAAAAAAATATGCATCAATTCATGTGTGTGTACATAAATTTCATTTTTAGTAAAGTTTTATTAAAAGTCCAAACCGTATTCGAACTACAAAAATAACGGCAATAGATGCATGAGCCAGTGATGGCACAAGTCTTAAGTATATTAGTTGTGGTCTAATTTGACAAGCCACTGCTAAGGACTATATATCCCATCTTGGCCTTTATACAAAAAAAAAAAAACAAAAAAAACAAAATGGACTGGCCAATTGGATTATTTGAATAATAAACTTATCCCCAAATTTTTTAAAAAAAAACTATTAGTACTTACAAAAACCTGTGGAGTAACAAAAATAGGAGTCCTAAAATACTTAATTGTTGTTTAAAATTGATCTTTGGTAAAATTAATGATGTAAAAGAAGAATTCAATGGCTTGGACCATACAAGTATGTTTCTTCATAGAAAAACTGAAAATAGTGTTTGGTTTTGCTGCAATGGAAGATCTGCATTAACTCCAACTACAGATGATTGCATTTAAACAGAGAGGATTCTACTTTTATAACAGAACAAATGAGGTCACCCATTTATGAGATGCCTGTTGTTGTTTGTCTTTTGTTGAAAGCCAGCAAAGTTGAATAGTAATTCCACCTCCCTGTGTCCTAAGGAATAACAGGAGGCATCCGCCTTTGGGGATGGGATCCATCAATATTAGATCTCATCAGTTCTCATCCATCCCAATGAGGGACTGACACGTGTTACCTCACGTGTGTGACACATGAGTTCTGTAATAATCTTATCATGTGTCAATCTTATGTTAGGGAATGATAAAATCTAATGAGATCTAATATTCTATACATTTTTGGTATAATGGGCTAATTTAGATTGTGTGCTTCTCAATTTTATATCTCTTGTATCTTGATAGACAAACTAGAATGAGACTTTTGTGTTCTGTATGATAGAAAAGAAAAAGAAGACTCTCTTCAACTTTTTTTTTTCATTGCAAGTGTTTTTTTTTTTTGCTGGGTAAGTGTTCTTTTAGTTCCTTTCCACAAAAATAAATTTGTATAAATTAATTGCTTCATGTTTATAAGTATACTTCTAATTCACTAAGCTTAAGTTTGAATTTCTATGATCTTACAAATTGTTTAGATAGTTCAAATCTGTGTTTATGAGGTTTGCATTCATGAAATTTGTCTTTATGTTTATATCATCTTCTTATTTATCTTCATATATGAGTATTGTTTTTTTGTTTTTCGAAATATATAAGAAATATTAAAAAGATCCATCTAACTAAAGAAGACAATAATGACCATATATACCTTCCATCTTTGCAATGTGTTTCTCTACTCTTCTTGCACAGTGATAGCAATGCATTGACACCCTTAGAACCACAATCTACAAAACCAACATAGAAGAGATAACATTAAATTCTTACCAACTTCACGAAAAAAAAAACACTACATATTTTTCAATCTTGGATTTCATTTATGTCTAGCACAACAAAATAAAAGGCTAACCGTCTCACCTTGGGCTCCAAATGAAAGGCCAAACTCTGATTCTCTTCAAGAACATCTTTCACTCTCAACACCTGTTTTTCACTGCCAATCAAAGCTTTCCTCTCAAGATGATCTTCTTCAGCCTCCAAAGAGTTGATGCAGAAACAAGAAGAGCCTGATGAAGGAGAAAGGGAGAGACAAAAGCTTCCCAAAGCCTTTCCAAAATCCAACTTTCCCATGTTGAGTGGAGACTCCTGTTTTTGTGAAGCCTCCAAAGCACATACAGAGGACCTACTGTTTATGATACACAGTGGCTGAAGACAGAAGAAACTTACATAGGGAGACCAATGACAGCCTTATATAGCCAAACTTAGAGCCTTCAATTGACATGTTAACTCATTAATTGGTGTCATATATTTATAAAACATATAAAAATGGTGCTCCAATGAAAGTGTTAAGGAATGTTAAATGTGGACCCCACATGTCATATGTTATCTCTCATACTAACTTTAACTAATGCTTTAGCCAGTCAAATGTGGGCCCCCTCATTCAAAATATTCAAGAAATTAATATTATTTTGGGTGAGTAGAGAGATTTGAGTTGGTAGAGAGGTGGGTCCACTATTATCTTGACTAGTTATTTAGCTAGTTCATTGGAACAAAAACAACTAACTAAATGAGAGTGTAGTAAATGAGGGTCTAGTGGGGGGTTAAAGTACTCACATGACACTTTAACATCTTGATTAGTTAGCATATTCATTGGAGATGGTCTAAGGAGGGCGTTTTGTACAAGGTATGGGTGGTTCTAGTTTTGAATGAAATAAAAAAGCTGCAAACGTGTTTCTAAATGTTTAAAATTTTAAATGATTTTTTAAAACTTGACTTTTAAAATATAAATGTCACTTCAAAACATCTTTAAAAAGTTGAAAAAGTATATTTCTTGTAAATCAATTTTTAGAGACAAAAAGAGTATCATTTGGTGTGAAAAAAATTGTATGTCCGGACACTTGACGACAAAGTAGCATTTGAAAACACATTTTTGTTTTTTTGCTTTTACAGTAATAACTTAACCCAAACATGTTCTTATGCACTCCAATTGGTCAAAGCTTTTTAAGAAGCTAAAAATAATGGAAAATAAGTTTTTCCTAAATCTAACAAAAATATGTTTTTTGATAATATAATTTGAGAAACAAAACTCTATGCCCACGTTTAGATACAGAATAAGACTAATTCTGGAGTATAAAGTTATACCAGCATATGTGGGTATAACAGATGAATAAGTAATTTTGTGTTTAGTTGTGTTTTGAATTATTCTTATTGAGAAACATAATAATAAAATTTTGTTATTTGGATAAAATGTGAATAAAATATGGCTAAAGATTTATAAAAGATAAAAAAATAATGATAATTGATTTGACAAGTAATTTATAAGAGGTGATTATAGTTGATTTGGTAGTGGGTCAACATATCATTTTGATGTAATAACCTAAAATAATTTTAATTCTAAGAATCGACTAGAATCCATATAAACATACATGATTCTCTGAGTATTCAATGTATCCAAACATTCAAATTCTCTTATTCCACTTTATTTTATATTATCCAGTCCCTATTTCCCATTCAAATAGGGGTATAGATCTTGCGATTCAACTTCTTGTCTACACAAGACAAAGTTACAAAAAGCTTCTCAACGCAGTTTCCAAAAAAAAGAAAAAAAAATTTGGAAGATTTCAGATGAGCTTGATTTGGCATTTCAAAGTGACTAGCCACCAAAGTAAGAAAACCCATGTCAAGTTCCAAAGAGGTTAGAAGTCTTCATGAGTATGTCTTTTCTAATAAAAAAAAAGGTGGTCTCTCACCCCCCATGTGATCTTGAATTGAATGGAGCCGGCCAAGCAAAATAACAAAAGACTCATAACCCAAGGAAGAAGACCCATCAATCTAGTGATACATTGGATAGACCCACATGTCCACAAATATTTAATAGAGAGAAAAAAAAGGATTTCAACCTCAAACATGCATTTGCAATACATGGAGGTTTAGCTTGAGCCTTGAGAGGTGCAAGACTTATAAAAAGGGTGCATGAATGATAGATACATGATGGAAGAAAAGATTCCTTTGGCATTTGCAAAGTTTGGTCTGGATGTGACACTAATGGAAATTACAATGTGCCTGTATATGTTGGGGCCCCATTTCACCAATGATTATAAGGTTAAGCTTTCAAAAATGGGGGGTTTTGGGTCCCAAAATTGAAAAGTATTATATTCTCCGTAGAAAAAAAACATAAAAACATACTTCAGCTCTATTTTAATGACTGGTTTGATAATTTAAATTTAGAATGAGAATTCTTCTTTTTTAGAAATCCAATACTATTGATAGATTTCGTGAAATGAAAAATTTGATATGCAATGTTCAAAAATATCATAGAAATAAAAAATTATAAACACAATTTTCTTGGGTATTCCATAAAATGACAATAAAAGCAAAGCACAAACAATTATATTTAAAATAAAGATATTTATCATTTATGTTGGAACAAAAAAAAAAAACTAAAGTGAGCATGGTTAGAACATTATTAAAAAAAAAGAAATATGTGAATGCAAGGACAAAATATTTACAAGGAATACTTCATATTAACACATATATAATAATATAGTAACTAGTTTTTCATATTTGCTTTTCAGAAAGGATAATGTCACACAATTCACATATTATTTTGATTTTCTTACGAAAGTGTATATATATTTCAAAGTACATATTTTATGTAATAAAACATGAGTCTTAAAAAATATATATATACTTTGATAAATTGTTTATACTTTTTTATGCAAAAAAATCAATAAAACAAAACTTATTGTTGTACTGAGATAATGTAATTACTAATTATGGTTCATTAAGGGCATCCTGTTTCTTTTATGAAAAAAAATCAAGATGCAAGAACCAATGTTGTTGTTTGTTAGAGGAATAACTTTAGACAATTATCCAGTACATTGACACCTCATTGGCCACCGCATTCTAAAGTTAGGTCCATGTGCATGCATAAAAATATATTTTAGGTGTGCATGGTGGTGAGAGATGATTACATTAGAGAAAAAAATAAAACCATGTTTCCATTAAGAATATGGCTTCCAGTGTATGTTATTAGCTAATTGTGATTATTAAATTTCAGAGTTGTAGATTAAAAAAAATCTACACTATCAAAATCAAGGAGAGTCCACCACATATGCATAGCATGGGTGAACTCATATATTTGACATGACTTACCTATTTATTCCCCAACCAATCTTGACCTCGAATGTAGACATGTCACAATATTATTCAGCGTAAATAGTTATATCAGCATTGTTTAAAATGATGCAGAATAAAATATTTTTTTTGTTATTTCTATTAAAATATAAAAAAATATTTGTTTTGTTTGTTCATCTTGAATAAATTGAAGATAATTAGTGATAAATTGCATATATAGATGTTTATAAACTATTTAGTAATAATGGATTTTTATTTCGGTGTTACCATCGTAAAAATTTCTCGTTAGTGGATTGATATCTGATACGCTCTGTTAATGTAGGCAGATTTATCGAATAATTCTTTGTATCTTTTAGTTTAAATTTGTTTATTTATTTCTTTTATTGATTACATCCTAAGATTCAAAGTTCTTAACAAAAATGTCATGTGAGAGATTTTAATTTATTACATTTAATACAAATGGGTTGTTCTAAGCATAACTATTGAGTTTTATTCTATCAAACAATTTTTTTTTTTTTTTGAATACCAGGGCTTATAATATTATTCTTTTTATAATAATTAAGGATAACTCCAGTTCAATTGAATGCTTCAATCAGCAAAAACAAAAAATCAAGTCCCACAACCCACAAATGGGGTCTTATCATTATTTAAAGGGCATATGTCACAAGGGGTTCGTTTTTCTCTGAATCATTGATTGCAAAATGTTATATTATTATTAATTTTATTTGTTTTTTTTTTTGTGAAACTGTATTTCTATTAGTTGGAGGGTCTTTTTCTGAGAGCCTGTTTATGAGAAGGAAAGACGTTACCATGAGAAAAAAGAGAAGGGTGCGTCTATCCCCACAAGTGTTTTTCTTACCCTATCAATTCAAAAAAAAAAAGTGTTTTTTTTTCTCACTGATCCGGTCAGGTCAATCAAATTTGGTCACCACTTTAGATTTTGGGCGACTAAATTTGATCGTTATTTCAGGTTTTGGACGACTGTGCTCGGTCGTCATTTTAGATTTCGGGCTTCAGATTTTGAGCGACCGAATCTGAACGAACATGATTTGTAGTAAAGTTTATAATTTTTTTTTCTTGGAAACATAATCTCAAGACGTGTATCCTCCTTTAATCCTTCATCTCATTCCAAGTCTGAGTTGTAATGTAGGAAGAATAAATCATTATTCTTAAATGTATAATATAAGAACAAATTTTTTTACATAAGTTATAGACAAATTTCAAAAGCCAAATATAAAATGTGTTTGGATCAACTGATAGTTTTTTTTTTCAAACAAAGAATTCTCTTAACTACGAATTCAAACCCAAAAAGAATAAATGTAGAATATGATAGATAAACCCAAAATTTACCTACTTACATTTTTTTCAATAAAAATTTGAATTAATTGAAAGTATACCTACTTACATTTTTTCAGACCCTTAGCTGTTATTTAGATAAAAGAATAAATGTAGAATATGATGGATAAACCCCAAAAATTATTTGTTTACAAAGAATAGTTAGATATAGTTTTGAACCTGTTCGATCAATTACGGTCGTCCAAAGCCTGAAATGACGACCAATTACGGTCACCCAAAACCTGAAATGGCGATCAAGTTCGGTGACCTGGATTAGTGAGAACAACCAAACACCGGTTTTTTTTTTTTTTTTATTGGTGGGGTAAAAAAAACGTTTGGTGGGGATAAACGCTCTCAAAAGAGAAGCCATTTTCCAAGTAGTGAGAGGTTATATCATTTGAGCAACTATAGGTGTCACATGAGTGTTTGCCAGAAATGGCACAAGATCCAGTCAGTGTTGATTTTCATCATGTATCATCACTCTGATGAGATAAAATAGAAACTTGACATTAATTAAAGAATTATCACATGCCAGTCTCTAATGAATTTAAAGGAGTCTAATATAAAGATGTAAAATCCGCACGTATCATCAGTATCCAATAAAAGACAAATACGTGATATTAATAAAAAATTTATCATAATCTCATGTGTTTTATATTAAAAAAAAGTATATCAATCTCATATTCGAGCCATCCCTCATGACAGTATTGACTGAATCTGGTCCCTCACCTAGATTTTATGGAGAAGATTCATCAATGATGGATGGGAACCATGCGATGTTGGGGTTAGGATCAGTTGGTAACTTTGGCCCCCTAAAAAAGACTTTCTTCCTACAAATCCAGTTCTAATAGATCTCACGTGAAAAGAAATTTTATTTGAGATGTCCAATAATAAACAAATGAATAAAGGATTTCAAGTGTAATTTTTCTTAGGCTCCGTTTGGAAACACAGATTGAAAAGTAGATTTTAGAATAAAGCTGCTTTTTAAGATGATTTTAGACCTTTGACTTTTTTGGTATGCTTTTTTTTTAATTCAGAAATCAATATTTGAAAGGAGTTTAATGTTTGGTAGAAAAAGTTGATTTTCAATTCAAAAAATCGATTCCGACAAAAAATCGTTCTTTTTGAGATTTTAAAAACACGGATTTCGAGAGAGAAATTAAAAGGAATTCAGCTTTTGATTCCGTCGGAATCCGACCGTTTGGTTGCGCGTTTGGGATTTTCAACTTTTCAAAAAGCAGAATCCGTCCAAACACGCAACCAAACGATAGTGTTCTAGCAAAATGAGAACGAGAATGAATGGCCTCCCCATTGGATTCTTGGTTTTTAAGAAGACTTTTCATGCACCTGAAACCCACATGTAAAGGAAGGACTTTCTTTGCATAATTTTGTTAGTTATATGTAAATATATAAGCTGTGTTTGATAGGAGATTAATGTAATTGTGAAAGTAATTTCAAACTATTTCTGATGTGAAACCATTTGTATTAATCAAATTTAATTGAGAAGTGTAAAACCTATTGGAAAAATATACCAGTGATCCATCAAAGCCGATTTAATTTTTTTTTTTGACAAGGTGTTTATTTAACATATTTTTGTTATATATTTAACATATTTTTGTTATATTGATTAAAATCCTCTATCACTGATTTCAACTATAGGCCTACAACTCTACAAGCCAGGGCGACTGAAGGTAGGCTAACTAAAAAATGGGAACAGAAAAAAAAAAGATAAAAATATTTAAAATTTTAAAATATAGAAAATTATCAAGTTTTTGTATTAAGAATAAAAATTAAAAAAACCTTGTGTCTTATGGACTGTCTTTTAACTAAATAATGAAAAATGAAATAAAAATATCAATAACTTAGAAACAAATAAAATAAATAACAGAGAAAAAAAATGCTTTATCATAGATATTTTTACCTTCAAAATACACAAGAAGCAAGAATTTTAGAAAAAGCTAAAATAAATAGATAATCTCCTCCGTAACAAAAACAACTTTTAAAAATTTTACTTTATTTTAGCAATTATACTTGCTCCAAATTCATTTCCAAACTCAAATGCTACCACCAATAATCTTGGCTTTAAATGTTTACCTGTTTAGAAACATTTTTAAAAAAATAAGATTTTGAATAAAATAACTTATAGATAGACTTTAATTCATAGAAAGTATTTTCTATGCTTTTTAAAAATTAATCATTTTGTACTAAAAACTGTAATTAACTTTTAATTAAACAAGTTTTCTAAAACCCGTTTGATAATGCATTTGAATTTTTTGTTTAATTAAAAACAGAATCACCCCCAATTGTATTACCAAACAGGCATAAAAAACAGTTTCAAGAATCTTCCTCAAAATCTATTTTCAATAACTGCTTTAAATGAAAAGTTATTTTTAAAATTCCCCTGTAAAAATGGAAAAATTCTGCAATTCCAGTCTTTCTAGGCACATACTAAAATGTCTGGTTGGAATTATTATTATTATTATTATTATTATTATTATTATTTACAACAAACATCTATCTAAAATGGCATGCAACATTAAAAAAATTGACCAGTCACCAAAACCCAATGCAAACTATGAACAATGACAAACTGTAATAACATTCTAACCAGTCCCCCAAAACAAACAATTTCAATGTTTTGTGTTTCCTCCAAATCCAACATCCAGAGGTGCAATGTCTGCTCATTGAGAGCATGCAAACTGGCTTCTCTAAACACACAACATTTTGTCCATCAACAGTGTTTGGAGAACCAGCGTATAATACAATTTTAAATAATATACTGTTTTTCACAGCATTATAAAAATAATGCTGTCCATCTAAATGTCAACCTCCTTCACACTCAACTGTAGTTTTGGCAACAAGAGGTTCCCTTTCACACTTACATAATACAATAAGGAGAAGAAAAAACCCTCACATTGTACTTGTAGCATCACCTTGGAAGTAGCAAATGAAATATCAAACAGAGTACATACTAATGCAATTATGCATTCAATTCTAAAAAACATTCAAAACATGTTGACATTTTTCTATTTAAAAAGGATGTGACAAAGCCTTGACTTGGGTTATGTAAGGCAACAATCCAACACTCCAATATGAAATTAACAATATTGTAAAAAAGGTTGTCCGAGTCAGCCACCACTTTTTAGGGAATAATCAACTATGCAGGAATTATCAGAATAAAATTTTATAAAAATATATAATAGTTTTAAAAAACAAAAGACAAGCAATTCAATAGAATACAGAAAAAAGTGAAAAATCATATTATTTGGACTAGACCATCTTACTCCCCATTTAACCACTGTCTAAACACTAAATCCTGGCTTAACACTGGAAATTAGTTTATGCACAAGAGTGACAAGCACCTCCACATGAAATTTTTTTAATGTATAACAAGAAATTATTGAAATGGTTTATAACGAGCATGAAAAAGCAAACTAGATAGGTAAATCACTCTGGATAGGCATATAGAAGAAAACAAGGTCTAGGGTCTAGACCCACCGATAATGAAAGGTTGAAAACATACAACTACTTCAGAAATTCAATCATCAATTTTGCATGATAATGAAGTCTCATTGTTAAGCTGAACTATCTTGAACTAAACAGTGACAGTCCAACCCTAACATAGTGAAGAAAAGAAATTCAGCAAACAAATATACCAAATATGTTTTCTTATAAGATAGAGGTCCCAGTATGCAATAACCAACCACGTACTGCTCCAATCAGCCAATATATATATGAACCATGCTGGGCATAAAACAAGGGATAAAGAATAAAATTGCAACCAAAACAAACTAAACACAACCTGCATCTTTTTGGGTTTCTCAACTTTAAGAGAAGCTCGCATATCCATTTCACAAGCTTCAGAGAAACCAATAGTAAAGAAAACCTGGATATCCGAAAAAGACATGTCAGTGATCACCAGATGCATGGAATATCAGAATGTGTGCTTAAACAGGAGTTTTCATTATCTTACCACATTTCAAACTAAATAGAACGCCACCCATCCAGCCACAATGGTCTCCTCACCTCGGTCTCGTTCACAGCATGAACAAGTTATCATATATCTGCAATTTTTTGAACAAGAGAATCATCAATTCCGAGAAGATTCCTGGACTTAAAGCATGTGTAATGGAGTATAAAACTCACAGAGTTACAAATACCAGGAAAACAAGTACGCTTATAATATTTTGCTTCACAAATTAAATGATAAATCATATTTGCTTATTTTTTAGAAAAAAAACCTTGACTTGGCCTAGCCTGTCCAACCTTGAATGTGTTTGCATTTAACAGGAATGTAAATAGTTCAACAGGCATGGTGAAATTATCTTATATCAATTTTGAGAAGAATACAGATGTATGGAATATTGAATGTCTTTTCTTTCCCTATTCACACAAGTCTACAAACAATTTTTTCACTTCATTACTTGTGATAAACGGGCAAGACAAGGCTGCAAGAAATCACCATATCATTAAAAAGCAGAAGAGTAATGATGTCATGCTCAACTGTGTATATGACGGTCAGTTATCCTGACAGAAGAAAGATTCATCGATTTTGATTAGCAATTGGCATGAAGAAGGTTGCAGCTATTTTTCATACAAAAAACATCTAATGAAAGCTTCACACTCATTCTCAGTTATTGCTCCATTAATATTGTAATAGCCAGTCTAATAACAATATAACTAGAAAATGAAAAAAAATTCATGAGCATCATTATAAAAGATCAATAAAATTGGATTTCAGATTTGATCATTTGAAAAATGTCGGTCAGAAAATTTAAAAGTACTCTGATGCAAGAAACTCCGATGAGTATATATAATATATATGCCCAAAAGGCAACTGTAAACAATTATTGGTTTGTCAAATTACAAATGAATGGAAAATATATCACAATCTATATAGTTTCTTCTATATTTAAATATCTAACACACATACATTACAAACAATTCTTCGTCTCTATTCCAATCAAGCTTGCTTATATTTCGGATTTCCGACCATGCAATTCCATCATATGCTACTCCCATATCATATGAAAACAACGCAAAAGGCAAGGATGCTCCCCGAATATTTCATAATATTATACCATTTGATAAGGTGCCTAACAGATATGTGAGATGCACTAAAAATAAAATTCACGAGTTTCACATGGTGATGCATCTGAATTCTGAAGGAGGGTTTGGGCTTAAATGATCAAGCAGAGGCCTACCTGTTTCAGATGTAAGGCACTCAAAGGAGCTCCTGAAATAAGGCAAAAATCACAAAGGGCTAGCAGTGGGCCTGCAGCAAATGATTGTTATGCTTAGTAGATTTCTCAAGCAAACCATGAAACAGGGAAGATATATAGGGTGCTCACCTTAGCTGCTTATTAGAATATGCTAAAACTTCTGTATATGTACTTCATTGACCAAAATTCATCTCTGAATACCTGCACAAAAAAAGGCATTCATAACAGTTGCCAGAATTGAAAATTTGAATGAATAATAAATACAGACCACTCATCACCTAAATCTAATTTACCTGCGAGGTTTGTTTTGACGTTGCCCAAATTCATCATTTACATTTTCTGTAAAATGAGAAAAGAAAACAAATTTGATATATGCTATGGAACAATGCATGAAATAGCAATTCAATATCCCAATCCCAATACTAGAAATATAAATTACCAGATTTTTGGGGTGAAGGTTTCCACGCATTGGTTGATTTGCTTGTGCTTGCTTCTTTGCTGCACAAATACAATAAATTTCTTAGTGCAATATAATATCAAGACATAATGCATAGGAGAACTTAAAAACCAAAAAAAGAGCTCATAGATGTCCACAAGGCATCATAATTATATGAAATAGGTTATGTAATTGTCACCAACTAAATTTCTATACTCTATCCTGTAATTTGACACAATATGGACAAAAATCATCTAACAGGGCACTTTGGTAATTTTACCTTGATAGGGAATTTTGATAATTTCAAGCCTCATCTCATACACCACGTGTTGCTTATATAGTGATGAGGTGTTGGGATCAAGGACGGTTGTGTTGTTTCTTTGCTTCTTTATGGCCTCGGTTGATCAGCGCCGTTCATTGATGGTATGGATGGTGGTTTTTTTTTTCTTTTTTATTAACTATTACATGCGTGTTATAATTTCAGACCCTTGACTTTTTCTTTTTTTGTGTTTAATGAAAATGAATATTTACTGTATATTTTATTGTTGATTAGGATTTTAAATATAAAGTTTGCTTCCACCAAAGTAAATCTTTACTGTTAATTAGAAAAAAATTTAAAATGTTCTAACTTTTTTCTTACTTTTTCATAATCCATTTTTCTTCTTTCAAGAGGGGCAGAATTTAAACTTAGACCTCTTGACGAAACGTGATACATTCCTGCTAAGAGATGATTTGATCTGTTTTTTTTAGTGGCTCTTTCTTTTTTGAATAGGACACACTTTGCTTTATCTTATGTTTGAACAAAATAAGACTTATTCCGGGGTATACAATTATACTAACATAAATGGGTATAGCAGTGGAATAAGTGATTTACTGTTTGGTTGTATTTTGAATTATTCTCGTTGAGAAACATAATAATAAAGTTTTTGTCGTTTAGATAAAATGTGAATAAAGTGTGGATAAAGATTTTAAAAAGGTAAAAAAATGATGACAGTTGATTCAAAAGGTGATTTATAGATAATGACAGTTAATTTGATAGTGGGCACACATATTCTTTGGATGAAATAATTTGGAATAACTTATAATTCCAAGGGTTAGCTGGAATCCATATACCACTTTATAACATTTTATTCTGGCATGGGTTATCCCTAGTATTCAACCCTCTCAAACAACCAAAAAGAGTTATTCTGCTTTATTCTAGGATATCCTCACCCCTATTCCACATCCAAACGAGGGCTTAGACTTTTAAGATTTATCCATGATAGGTAACTATACCAGAATTAAATTGTATACGTACATGTTTTTTTTATGCAAAACCTATATACATCGATCTTTCAAAGTTTAATTTATATGTTATTAGATTGTTAGATGTTCATAGTTTTCAATAAAAAAAATATGGTGCCAATGAATAAAAATATATTCAAAATATAATAAACACACGCGCAACTGCGCATACACATGACTGGTATTATATTATTGATTCTTTATCTGAAGGAATTTTTTTTAACCTCGTGGAAAAGAAAAGCAAATGAAGCAACTGAAGCAGAGAAGCATATCCAACCATCTATGGTATTATCTCAGAGAACAAGCTTAGATAACTTTATTTATACAACCCGATTTTAGTATCACATCATATAAACTCAAAAGTAAGAATATACTATGGAAAACAGATGAGAAGTCTGCAAGGTTACATTAAATGATAGAAAAAAGAAAAAAATATAGAAAAGTAGGTATCTGACATTAGGGGGCCATTACCGCACAGAACATTTAATTTGTACCCCAAACTGGAACCAACAGCACCCCAATATTTCAATCTACTGAATGATAAACTCTAGTCCGTGTTCATGCTAGACGTGATGGCAAGAAAAGCCCAAAATCTCACCATATCACTGTACCATGCCTATCTAATACATGTTCAGCATGACCCGCACTTATCAAAAATTTTAAGGAAATATTTGCACTTATAAATTAACCAGTGTGACTCACAGAACAATCACTATTCTAGAAGGGCCAGCATAAACTGCAATTGCAAGATTAGGGAAGCTGGAAAAAATCTTAAGCAAAGACAGAACAGAAGCATCAAAGCTAAGATCACTCGATGCCCTGGACTAGAAGTCTGCTAGGGCGGTGTGGCTAACTCCTAATGGTGTGGCATTGAAGAACTACTCCATACTTTGAACATATGTGAGTGTGAAGTCAACAATCAAAGACTGGCCACTAACACTGGGGGGGGGGGGGGGGGGGGGGGGGGGGGGTTGAGGGGGCTGTTTGAGGAGGATAATCTGGTGATAGAGCAGGGTTTTTTTTCTCCTTTGGAGCTTTGTAAAGTAGATTCTTCATCTGCTGAGTATGTGCTCTTGTTTTGTTTGCTTTTATCTGTTATCTTCAATATATAGGTGCTAGGAATCTTACCAGTTTCTCAAATACAAAATTAGGATCTTAGAATTATAATTTATCATTGGAAAGGCACAGCATCATCATGCTCCACAGACAGAAATATGTAAACAACTAAAAACAGTCTAGCAAGACCCAAAATGTAGATATTCAGTGAAATCAGTCAATCAATAGGATTCAATGGAACAAGCCAGACCTGGGGGTAGAAGAGGATGATATCTGCCCTGATGGACGAGCATAGTAACTACCATCAAGGGTAATATAGGGATATGATGCCCCAAATGCTCCAGGCGCTCCTGCTAATACCGGAACCCTGGTATACAATTAAAAGATTCGCATCATTAATTATCAAATGTATACAAATAGCCAAATAGAAAAGGATCAGATGAGAGAAAAGAGGATAGAAAACAAGCTATTCCATGTCTCCAAGCCAAACTAATGACAGAAACTCATTAAGAAAATACATACAATACATCAGATGATGAGAAGGGGAATACTTTGACGCTCATAAAGGATCATTTTGCCTGCTACGATGGTGGTTTAGGACTTGTTGTATTGAAAAGTTTAAATGTCGTGATATAATGAATCCTATCTTGCTCACAGAAAGACTTCTCTCATTCTGCAGCTTCAGAGCTGTAATAACCAGATCCTCCAATCCAAAGGCATACTGGCAGACAAAATATGCATTTCCAGCAATATCAGGTTATTCATTCAATATCTTCATGCATCAGATAGGTGTAATGAATCTATAGCATGCTCAGATCATTCGTAATGTATCCCTTCATCCATCTTAACAAACAATGTAGGGCCTTTAACAATGAGACAATATAAAAGATAAATCTATCTACTTTTCCACTTTCTCAGTCCTTGGAAGCTTAAAACATTTAATATACCAACCTGGCTACTATCCCTTTACTGAATTTTTAGATATAGGTAAATAATAATGTTAAGGATTTGAAGCCTACAAATTAGAAGTATGTGAGTAAATATTGTTCACCTTTTGGGACTATGAAGCATGCAAACCTCAGTATACCTGCCATATTAACTGTACCTCAAATTTTATTTTTCAAGGAAAACAAATAAAAATAATAAACCTCAAATTTTATTATAGTGTATTACAAAACCAAACCCTTGTACTTGGCTCATGAACTCATCTTGAATATACATTACAACTTCTATAATCTATATTGCTCAATTCCATAGAGCACAAATAACTGTCATTAATTCACCCAAAAGTTATTCACTTAAAATCAACCAGGTAAGAGTGAAAAACAAAATAGCTGACATACCATGTCATTTCGGAATTTCCAAAACCAGGCTGGGCAACATAACCTGGTAGTGCCATACCAACAGCAGGAACCCCAAGACCACCAGGATGCTGACCTCTGAATTGCATGACTGCAAAATGAATATTAATGTTATGTTCACCAATTGATAAAGAATCACACCTATATATAGACAAGATCTCTCAATACACCAACTCTGTAGAAATTTTTCAGCAAGAAAACAAGTAATAATTGAATAAACTCTAACGAACCACCTTTTAGCGGGTAGGCAAAGGTACCCCCTCTTCATTAAGGGGTCTTGGGTTCGTCTTATTCCTGTTGGTAAAACAAGTTTTTTAAGGGGGTAGCGTAAGATTTTACTAAGTAGATGATAATAAAAAAAATATCTACCTCAAAAAAAAAAAAAAAAGAATAAACTCATGCAGTTTTCATCTTAATTTATACTATTATTAGACGTCATACCATTGTTAGAGATCATACACAGTAACACAGTAGAAGACAGCTATTTTGTCAACTAACTATTCAAAGAAAGAACCTAGATCTGACTCTTAAAAAGCAAGTAAACACATATAGCAGACATCAGACAATGTTTGGTAACACTTGTACAAGGAAAAATATTATGCAAGGATCCACAAATCTCACATGGCAACAATGCTGGAGTAGCAGGAAAACTTTGATCACCAGGACCACCGCCCATAGCTCCAGTGACTCCAATAACCTGTGCTCCACCATACATAAAAGATCCCCTCCCACTTCCTTGGACAACACCAGTTTTTCCCTTGCTAACCAAAGCAGTCTTGGATTTACTTGATCCTGGAGGAGAATCCTCCTCACCAATGTCAGATGAATTAAATGATGGTGTTTGAGGTGCAGAAGAAGCTTGAGTTCCACCATTCAACCGCTGACTCAATTGTGGAGATGATGGAAGCAATGCAGGTTGAACAGAATCAAGGGCTGGCTTTTGCTGGACAACAGAGATTTGAGTCTGTACGGAACCTCTGTTAACTTGGTTACTGGATGAGTTTGGTTCGTAATTAGACTGTCCTGGAATAGTTAAAGCCCTGCCTTGAATCCTAGATTGAACAGACTGGGTTGGATTGACAGAAGCAGAAGATTCAGATGAATATAATGGCAAATTGCCCAAGGATTTTGCTGAAGCCGGGCGAATAGAATCATCAGAGTAAAGTTTGTCCTGGCCAATGGGATCAATCACAGCTTTTCCTCGCAGTGCTGCAGTAGCCTGAGGTGAGGAAGATTTTTCCTCCATCAGCACAGAAGACGGAGGGTTTATGTTAGTACTTTCACTTTGTCCCTCCCTCTTCTGGGCTATGGAGATATCTTGATTAGAAGACCCTGAGGGATAAAATGGGGGAGAAGCAGAGCTCAAGCTGGAGGAGAATACTTGCTTCCTAAGAGGAACTGGGTCAGACCATACATTAGAGGCGTTTGATGATGGTCTCATAGAATTTGTGTTCGATATTGGCTCAAAAGACTTTACAGATCTGCAAATATTAAACAGCAATAAAGAACATAAATTTAAATCTGCAGGGACAAGAAAAAAAGTAGCTGAATGGAGAACAGATTGATTTCTACTTACTGCTTCTTCTGAGAAGTCTGCATTTCATTGTTGCTCTTCCGTAGGGGTTGATATCTTCTAGGTCCTCTCCCTCTGACAGTCTTAGGAGCCTGGTTTTGGCTGTTGTTATCTTCATATGCTCTAGTTTTATTTTCTCCTACATACCCATGGTCGTTAGCCCGATTTTTCCCACGACCCCTAAAACGTCTTTTAAATACCTTCCTTTCCTGTCATGTAAGAGAATTATAAGCATACTCAACAACTATGAAGAACGGACACAGACACGGTGATCAAAGTTTTCCTGCTACTCCAGCATTTAATATATAATAAGTAAATATATATAAGGGCGACACGGAGAGGAAACACGGACACGGACACGGGACACGGTGACACGAACACGGCAAGGATTTCATTTAATTCACTATTTATAACCAATTGTATAAAGTAATAAATCACTATTTTTATAAATCACTATTTAAATAATAAACCACTAATTTTATAAATCACTGTTTTAAACCAATAAATCATTGTTTTATAAATCATTGTTTTAAACTAATAAATCACTATTTTTTTTAACCTTAAGAAGGAGATTTTGTTTAAATGAGTTGTTTTTTGCTGTTTTAAATGGGTTGAATACTTGTGGGCTATGTTTGGGTCTTCATTTTCATTTTCTTTTTTACTTTTGGATTGAAACTGGTTGAGCCGTGTCCTGGGCCGTGTCCCAGGCGTGTCCTGGGCCGTGTCCCAGGCAAAATGAAGGTAGACACGGCTCCAGCCGTGTCCGACACATGTCCATGCCGTGTCCGTGTCAGACACGTACGGCCCCCCAAATGGAGTGCCCGTGCTTTCCAGCTCAACAATGAGTGAATATATAGATTAGAAAAGGTAAATTTTTTATACTGCGTAAATAAAAATGAACACATCATTCAGATGTAGAAAAATAAAAGGATGGGAAACATATAATCCAGGCAGCGAACATAACAAGAACTCACATTATACCGTGCATCTTGAAGACTCATTTCTTCAAACCTATCATGCACCCACGCTTTGTTATCTTTGGATTCCCACAGCCTCCGACCTCTAGGAGTGTGCCTAAGAGGATACATGAATATATAAAGTAGAACCATGTAGAAGCATCTCACAACCACAAAAATTGCATATCAGTAGTTTTTTTAATTAACAATACCTGGGAGAATAACACACTAAAGAGGAAAAAAGTGTGGCATCAGCCTCCAATAGAAACCACTTGGGTAAATATTTCCAACTATTTTGTTCTTATTTATTTTCTTTTGATATATCTCCTCTCATATGTTATTTCTTTAAAGGTCAAGTTGCCTATCAATTTAATAAACACACACTGCACAACATACTTTTTTTTTCGCATTATGATTCCAACAAACTATATCTTACAAAGTATTAATGAAACATCATTAATTTCTCTAATTTTTTAAAAATGATGGCAAAATCATGAAAAGGCAACAAAAAGACCAGGAAAACATAAATAATGGATTTTGGAACCCTACATGTCCTGTGATCGAGTAGGTTCCTCAAAAACTACCGGCTTCACGGTGCAAAGTTAATACCAATCGAATGATGACAAGAAAGGATCAAAGAGGACACTTGACAACTTCTTACTCCAAACAAACTTGGATGAACAAATCACCACTAAATTTATGTGCGTTCTCACGGTTATTGTCTTTGGATAAAATAATAAACAAAATAAATTAGAATAAAATGGACAAATGATGAATGTGATGTGCGAATGGAAGGAGAATGAAGAAAATGTGAACTTCTATTTATATTTCATGAAAATTTAGTGCTCATATTTGGAATAAAATGGGAGGTATCTTTAGGTCCAAATGTCCATTCCAAAATGTGTATTAAATGTGGAAATGGTTAAAAAAAAAAAAGAAGGGTTATTGAAGTAGCAAAAGTTAAGTGCACTATGATGATATCATACGCAATGTGTCGGGGAATTTTGTTTCGCACAATGAAGTAATCTTCCAAAATAGGTGAGCATACTAAGAGAACACATGAATATGCATTATCACCTCCTTATGAATTGGGGATAATACATTTTAGGGGCCGAGAACATAGCGTATGTGGAGGAGTGAGGATGGGTGTTCAAATAAGGTGCAGATAAGTCTTTGTTTAATATGTAATGGGATGGGGTACACAAATGTGGGTATTTTGTTCCTTTTAATTATATTTACTATTTTACTTACTTGTATTGGAGATCCCTTGTCTCCATGAACAATTGGCATTTGTTCATTAAGTAATGATAATGATATGATGCATTATTTTCTCATAAAAATAAAATAAAAATTATATATAAATAGAAATAAAAAAAATAAAAAAAATTTAGACCAGGATTTATTCATACCCTGTTCTAACTGCTTTAACTATAAACCACAATAAAAATAAAAGTGAAGATGTTTATGGGAATAGTCAACAAAAGGAATCATTTGTATCCCCCCTTAGAACCAGATTTGTGTCAAAATGCATCAACCTCATCAAAAAAACCATAAGTAAAATGTGTGGCTTAAGATTTTTGAAGGAAAAATCTGTAAGGAAAAAAAACATTCCTATTTCAAAAGTTCTTTTTTTTCTAATGAAAGTTTTCCTCGTTCAATAGTTTGCCATCACAGGAATCAGTTTTAGCTGGACAATTACACATAAAGTCACCAACCACTGAAAGAAATATACACCACTATAGCTAACAGAAATCAAAAGACTAGCGCTCCAGAAGCATGGAAGTTTTCAGTCGAAAGGATCAATAAAATACCATATGGAGATACAAAACAATACAACAAGGGATGCATTTTGCAACTAAAAAAGACAAAAAGTGCCCCATCCCTTAAGAGAAGGGAAGGAATTCTGGTTACATGTAGTAGATAGTTTGGGTTTGCCTGATAATGGGATCAGCAATTCTATTGTGTTTGTGTCCCAAATCTCCCGCTTTGTTCTGTTCCTTCTCTGTGGAAGTAAGGCTCTAATATCACCTCTATGTCGGAATTCACACACTGTTATTTAATAGGATTACACATGGTGTGTTCCCATGTTCATCCGGAAAAAATAGTCATAAAAATTAAAAACTAAAAAGGTTGGCAATCGAGAAAGTGCTCGTATTCTTCAATCCTCACAAACAATTTAGTCAATAAGCCTCATGCAATATCTCGTGAACACCATTCTAAATATATCGTGTTATAAATAATGCTTGTTAACAACAGATTTCAATCTATACATCAGAGTTTCTTATAATTTATAAAACCATAAACCATGACAAAACCCTCAATTTCCATCTACCCATTATTTCCATAAGCATAAATTCACATGTCCTCTTAATAAAAACCTACAAACATTTCTCCAAAGAGCAGACATTGTAAAAGATCAATTCGCACTTAACATGAATGAAACATAAATTTTGACTTGAAAAGAAGAAAAAACAGATCCAAGAAAGGATTCACCTATGCCTCGGTCCACCGCTATCCCGGAACCGATCGTCGTGCATATAAAAAGCCCCCGCCGTCGGAACCGCAAACGGCTCGTTCTCCTTCTTCTCCCCATCCTCCCCCTCTCCCTCCACCTTCTCCACCCCCTCCTCCTGAACCTCCTCTCCACCCCATCCAGACGCCTCCACCTCCGCCCGCACCGGCTGAATCAGAACCTCAACCTCTCCACCACCGCCGCCGCTCCTCCTCTCCTCCTCCACCTCCTCCTCCAACTCTTCCTCCTCCTCCTCCTCCTCCTCCTCCACCTCCTCGTCTTCATACCCGCCCGCCCCTCCCTGACCGTCCGATTCACGATCAGATCCAATCATGACTCTCCGATCCGCCCCCTCCCCCACCTCCCCCTCGTCGTCGCTCGCCTCCCTCCTTCGCATCGCCGACGGCAACAGGGATCCCTCCGGATCGCTCTCGTACTCCTCCGCCGGCTCCTCCCCTCCCTCCGTCGTCATTGTCGGAACCCCAATTCAGTGTTCCGAATACCTTAAACAGTCCTGATTAGGGTTTCTCAATCGCTCTTTTTTTTGTGCCGAAGAGATTCGAAGATATTTTTAAATTTTTTATTTTTATTTTTTTAATTTCTGCCGATGCTTTGGAGTTCGTTCTCCATATCTGTTATGTGCAGGAGAATGGATCCCTTTTTTGCTGACGTGGTCGAATCACAACCGTCTGTAGTAGTCACTGATTGGGTTGTGTTGACCGTTAGATGAGTGGGATTTTGAACTGGGGTTCTCGGTGGAGCTATTTGCGATAGTCCCAGTGATGATACGTTTGAATAGGTCCACTGATCATACGGTCCATGTTTTTTTGAAGCTCATGGGCCTGCCTTGGTTTGGGCCAAAGTAAAGTCGGGCTGATCCGACTTATGGTTTTGTGATGAAATAGGGTGGATCTATATGCACCCCTCTAATTTGTAAGTAAACCCCTTTTAAATGAATTTTGTTATTAAAGATCTATTTAGATATTTTTAATAAAATGCTCCCCTCCAATAAATAAGGCCACCTAATTTATTTTAAAAAAATCTTTAATTAACATTCATTTAATACATATGCCCCTCATTTTGTATAAGTTAAAATATATATATTTTTCTTTGCGCGGGAAAGAAGACAAAGGAGAAGATATTACAGTTGTCGATGTTGCACGTAACTGATTAAGGAATAAAAGCACACGAGTTAAGAAGAATAAAATAAGAATATGACACAAGATGGGTTTTCTGAATAAGACAGCGACAGTAATGACTAGTGAAGCGATTTAACTAGAAAGCCCATAAAAAGGCATCATCACTATCCAGACTGCCACATTTTACAATGGGCCTAGCATCATTCAACAGGTTGGACTAAATGAAGATTTGGTTGAATGACCAAAGGACCTAGCTTCTGCCCGACCTGATTGGGACGACATGATTTTCTTGGACTGATATTTTTAGTTTTTAATAATTACAAGCGAATCATGCATGCATAACTTAAATAAATTTATTTTATATGATGCAATTTTCTTAGATGTCACATAAATTCTATGTAATTTTTAACATAACGATTTTGGGATATGTTCTCAACCCCCCTTTGGATGGAGGTACAACAAAATAAGCATGAATAAAAGGAAACTTTGTTTTTTTTAAGGGGTATAAATTAGTATAACATTGCCAGTATAAACATATAAGCCAGTATAACAATTTTAAGGTCCCCCTAATATGAACTTATATCATCTTATCCATACCTCTAAAATAACATTAGAAATTATAAACTTCATATCCATCACTTATCTTTTTTTGTTTATTATTAATCAACTCCAGGTTAAACACATAATAAAAAAATTATTTTATCATGTTTCCAAACTAGAAATATAAAGCTTTTTTATTTTGTTAAATTGTTATCTACACTGAAAGTGGTACAATTATTTAATCCATCGAGGATCATCAAAATTTTAAACAGTCCACTGATCGGACGGTTGTGGAGCTGCCCCACGTGAGGACCACCGTGGCAGGATCTGACACACCAGTTTCCGAAACATGTCGAGTGAATTCCGGTGTATAATGTAACCACTTTTTAATGGTTATAAAAACGTAAATAAATTGAAAATAGTGTGTCTTTTACGAACTTACCCCTGCATGGATCTACCGTTCTTATTAACTCAAGGGGCTATCTTGGGGCCACATTTACGGTTCTACTACTGTTTTTATTTTTATTTTGAGATAAAACCAAATAAAAACCTGTAAGCTGCTTCAAATCCATATAAACCCTTGCCTTTTTCAAAAATTCATAAAACTCCCCGTAAACACCTACAAGATCCAAATGGCCCATAAGTTAAATTTCAGGTTGATAGATAAGAAATATTTTGATAATATTTGGTTTGGTTAACCCTGGTTGAGAATATAATATATCTAATCCCTTCTATAATGTGTTAAAAATACAGAAAATTTTCTGTTATTGATGATTTTACCATTCTAAATCGGGTTTTATAATCTATCAGAGGGGTAAAATCGTCAATTATAACTATTTTTTTTCTTTTTATTTTAATAAATTGTAGGTTTTTTTGCATACTGTGTTTTTAATCAAGGTTAACCAATAAAATATTTGTAGAATATTCTTTATCTGTCAACTGAAATTTAATTCATGGGGTTAGTTAGATTTACATAGATGTTTTCAGAGGGTTATATGAACTTTAAGAAAAGTCAGGGGGTTATATGAATTTCAGTTAGTTTAAAAGGGGTTATTTGGATTTTTCCCTTTTATGTTTGGTTATGCCCCTGGAAATCCGTCCTCTGGTCACAACTCAATTATGACCCGGGTTTGTTTTGTGACTGGGAATTCAACATCAGAAAAACAATCATGATTTCAAAGACCTTGAGATATATTTCAAATAGTACTAATTTTGTGAAAATAAGATTTATGTAATAAAAATTATGTTATTTTGAAAGAAATTTTTTAAAACAATTTACCCCTCTAGATTTGGAGGATCATTTATTAGTGATCTTTTATACAAGGAGAAAATAAATAATGGGATCTTCGAAAAAAGAAAACCATATCTAGCTTGCATAAAAAATTGTCTTTTTGAAGTTTAGGTCATCTGAGAGCCCTCTAGCCCACCTTATCTAGAGGATTAAGTATAAAGATTAAATATCACACATGATAAAGTAGGATTAAGTGTAGTTTAATCTGATCAATTCATATTTTTTTTACATTTATTATATTTATTATATATTAAAAAAATTATATATACATAACACACACACATGTATATATTAAAAAATATTATTAGAAATGATCAATTAATCATAGTCCAATCCCATTTAATCATTAATACTAACTGACTATTTGTCTAGAGTTTTTAGAGTTTGTTTAAATGTAAGGTTGAACCGTTAATATTTAACAATGTAGTTCGCTTATGAAAAACATTATTTTCAAAACTTTTGAAACACTGAAATATGTATAAAAAAGGTTAAAAGCATGAAATCATAAATAAAGTCATTGAGATCCATGTCTCACATTTTTAATGTAAAATCTGTGCATTCAAATAGAAACTTGATCGTAACAATCAGATGTGATCACACATTCAAAAATTTCCAAAACTTCCAATTTGAATCTCCAACGCTGACCCGGGGACCACCCCGTTCAAACCCATCAACGGAACCTCCGATTCTCGAAGGGGCAGTATTGGTAAATAAAGTCACGATCCAGGACTTTTTACTACAGAACTTCATGTGTAAGGGTATTTTAGTAAATTTAGGGTGTCAAATAATTCATCCCCTGACCGGCAATTACCCGTCGCTAACCGGCAAAACCGGCGACGTTTCCTGTGTTTGACCGTCTAGAGAGAGAAAAAAAACACAGAAACAAAGATAACAATTAAATCTCTCTCTCTCTCTCTCTCTCTCTCTCAAAAGATCAGAAACACAGATTCCGAAATTTTTTTTTTCCAGATCTTTCAAAATCGCGGTTTCGCGAAATCGCGATTTCCCTCCTCGCGAGTTCCCCTGCCTGTCCCCGGCGCGAACCGATTCTGGCCGTCGATTCCTCCACCGAATCCGAATCAGGTGCTCTCTCGATCACGATTCGCCCTTTTTGTTGTCGCATTTGTTGCGGATCTGTGGTTTTTGTCCTGAAATAATTGGAGGGAGGGTCCGATCCCGTGTCGGAATTCTTGATTTTGAGGGAAAGTCGCCTTCTTTTCGTGGGTTTTTTTTTTCAGGTGTGGAATTGTGATTTTGTGATGGCGAGTCGGGTGAAGGAGGATGAGAAGAATGAGAAGACCATACGGGGGCTTCTGAAGCTGCCGGCGAATAAGCGGTGCATGAATTGCAATAGCTTGGTGTGTATTTGTTGTTTCTTTTTGTTGAAGTTTTGATTTTTGGGTTGTTTTGGATCTTGGAATGGTTAGCAGATCTGGTTTTACTTCGTATTTATGCTTCCGTTTGTCTTTGTTTCGAGATTTGATAAATTTAGCTGTTTGCGATCTTGGAGGAATCATTGCTTTTATTGAGAATTGGAGCTTTTATTGATTTTCGGTGTCTGGTTTCCTTTTAGTTGATTGAAGCAAACAAAAAGAGAGTTTTTGAGGATACACAAAATGTAGAATGTGGGCTATTAAAAGTTCCATGAAGATATATTGGATTGGTCAAAATTGGAAGGTATTTATTTTTATTGGAAGAATATAAAAAAAATGTGATAGTATTTTGGAAATGGACGAGAAAATGAATTTTTGTCTCATGTTAGATTTGTCTTAGAAGTTTGATTGTTCTTAATTTCTGACAATTGTGTTAGAAAAAAAGATGCATATACACGTCTTGCAAGTAGGGTTTAAGAATCAAAGTGAACTGTACCAAATGGTTTGATCAGACCAGTTACAATTTACTAGTGTGCTATGATCAGTACCTTTTTTCTTCTTTCGTCATCTCCCTTATATAACCTGGTATTTGTGTTCCTAACTTTAGGAAATCACGAATAGAGTTTTTAGAGGAAAATGCACATATTAGGTAAGTAGCCCCCTTTAAAGATGCACCGGAAATACTGTAAAAATTAGATGGTGACTGGTTTGTTTGCTGCTTTTCCTTTCCTCAATGGTCTGTTTTTGTTGGTACAATTTATACTGCTGTGATTTTTTTGGGGATGGTCTTGGTAGCATGGTGAACAGACATTAGGCAGGATCTATATTGACAACCTAAAGATTTATATCATTTTTTGTACATTTTGCAGGGGCCACAGTATGTTTGCACAAATTTCTCGACATTTGTTTGCACGAACTGCAGTGGAATACAGTAAGCACCTATTGTTGGGTCTTTAAGATGCTGATTTTTGTTTGTATTATAGGTTTCTTTTTAAAGTAGTTTAGTTTTGCTGTATTAGTTTTTGGAAAACTTGAAACATATATAATATACCCAATTCCTAGTTTCAACTCTGATGTTTTAATTGTTTAAATTTAAATCCTTCAGCCGGGAGTTTACCCACCGTGTGAAATCAATATCCATGGCTAAATTTACTTCCCAAGAAGTTGTTGCTCTTCAAGAAGGGGGAAATGAGGTATTCACGTCTTGAAGTTATCTATTTTTTGATAATTTGGTCGATCTTCTCAGTATATCCTGTCTATGATGCTCATTTTTTGTAACTTAATTCCGCAGCGTGCAAGGGAAATTTATTTTAAAGAATGGGACCCACAGCGTCATTCATTTCCCGATAGCAGGTTATTGTTAAATCCATTTTTTCCCCTTTCTAGGGATTTTGTGTTGAATAAATTTTGATTCAGTCTCTTATGTCCAGTAATGTTGAGAGGCTAAGGGATTTTATCAAGCATGCCTATGTGGATCGTAGATTTTCTGGGGAACGTAATATTGATAAGCCTCCAAGAGTGAAGGTGTTTTTTTTTAAGTTGCTGCTGTTGTTTGGTTGAAAGTGTACTTCCATCAACCTTCTAACGTCCAAGCAAATCTTCAAATCTGAACAAATGTTTCTGTGAACATGTAGGGTGACAAGGATGATTTCAATGAAAATAGGAGGACAGATGCCAATCAAGGCAGTTCCAGAAGCCCACCATATGAAGACACATATGAACGTCGTTATGGTGAAAGACCTGGCTCTGCTGGAAGAAATGATGGAAGGAATTCCAGATACAGTTATGATGACAGAAGAAGTCCTGGATATGCTCCGAGTGATTATAGGAGAAGTCCTGGCTATTTTGAGGTGGTGGATGATAGGGTTAAAGATGATAGATTCAGAAATGGAAACCAGAATAGAAAATTTGAAGATCGCAGGTTTCCAGATGAAGTGCGAAAACCAGCGGGAGGATCACCGAATCACCAAAAGGATTCGGATACATCCAGCCCCCCCTTGGTACGCCCTGTCAGAGATATCCTGGGGGACAATATTCCACCTCTTCGGATAGGTGAACCTCCCAAAGCAAATGGTACTAGAGTTGCTGACACTTCTGCGCAGACACAGGCAGGTTACTTGAAACTCTGTTTTAAGATGATTTATCTCTTGATGTATGCGTTTTCTTTGTTTTTGTTTGGGTTTCTTTTTTTATTGGGTGGGGTATAATTTTATTTGGATTTTGGGGAGGATTGTGTGTGTGTGTGTGTTTTGATACTTGTTAGATAATGCTGTTTTGGTGTCTCAGTATTTTGATACATATATTTATGGTGGCTTACTTAAATCTAGGGCCTAGTTATGGATCATGCACTTATTGCAGATTTTAATGTTCCTGTCATTTATTTATTTTTTTGGTCATATTTTAAGCCTTATAAAGTACTATGTACTTTGTCAATTAATTGATGGTTTTGACATCATCCACTTTGCTCTGCAGAATTGTAAGAAGTCACTTTTAAATTCTTATTGAAATTCATGTTGTCTTTTATCAGCTCTATCAGACCTTTAATCATTGATAGCTATATAGGCTGAACGGCCCGAACTTAGCCATAGGTGTATGCATGCCTACGCTTTGTAGGTAAGGATTGTTGTCGTTGTTACGTTATCAGAGATGTGATTATGAAAGAAGATTTGTTAATAAAAACAAAATGAGATTTTTACCGGTATTTGTGTAACATTTTGTCAGTTTTAGAGTTGTTACTGATATGTCATGATTAAATTAACTTGACCAATGCTTGTTGCCATCCTATTGTATAAAGAGCAACTAGTTTATTCTATGCAACATTTTGTGAAGTTATCTAGTCTGTACATGGCTCATGCGTTTTTTCCATCAAACCATTTCTCTAGTCCATCTATTCTATTGATAGTGATAAAGTTTGTGTATGGCAAACATTTGGCAAGTGTCATGTTCGGTATGGTACGTGTACATTCGTAAATCATACGGGACAATTACGGAAAAGTATGGAGATAATTAGACTATTTTTTGGATAATTTAAGCATTACTATCTATCAATGAATTTTATATGCATCATGTTTGGTACAGTACGTTTTGTAAACGGAAGATATCTAATGGGAGTACTTTAACGAACATTCAGAAAAGTTGGAGTACTTGATTACTATAATCTATTCTTTATAGCAAATTTCAATGTTCTTCACAATCCATAATTCAGTTTAATATCATCTAACTTTCAAAATATATAGGCACCTTTTTTCTCTTAAAATTTCAGAAATACTCATGTCTGATAGGTTTCATTACAGAGGACAGCATCTTCCAGCAGTCTTGGATCCTCTGATGGGAACACTGTAGAATTGAAGAGCGTCAATTTTGGAAGCTTAATTGATTTTAGTGCAGAACCTGATTTGCCCGCTGCTACAGTATCAAAAAGTGAACCATTATCTAGCCAAGTTTCTTCTCAAAAAGGAACCAGCCCTCCTACAAATAATAGTGAAAACTGGGCATCATTTGATTTTGCGCCTTCTGGACAAGCACCTCAGACTGTTCCAAATGTGGGCTCACTGGAATCTGCTCTTGGACAACTGTCAGCTCCAGCTGCTTTACCTGTCACCAGTGTGTCAACCTTACCTGTTGTTGATTCATTTCTTAATACAACCAGTGGGGGCCAGTGGCCAAACGGGCAGCAACAGCATCAGCCTTCTTCAGTCACACCTATGGCTAGTCAGGCTGCATTTCAGCCTTTCAATCAGCCTGTTGTTGGAGCTCCAAACAACCAGGTACTCTTCTGCTAGGTGCCTTCATTGGCTTTTTCCAATAGATAAAGTGAAAAATCACCAATACTACATGTGAAAGAGAGTTAGAGAGATTTTATTTGAAACATTGTATTAGTTATTAGTTCGTATCGCAGAATTACCTCAGATATCTTCATTTTTTTCAGCCATGGGGTTCATCAGTTGCAACAAATGTACAAAACCTGACGGCTGCCTCTACTGGACAATTGCCTCAAGTTGCACCAAGCACTGGGGTTCCATCTCAGCCTCCACCTGTGGAATCTAAGCCTACAGGAAGGACAGCACTTCCTGAGGTAGAACTTATTCTTTATATGCATCCTTTGGATCCTGGTCTTGTTTTCTGTTTTACAATTTTCAGTTAATATTGTTTGATGTGCAGGACCTTTTCACTTTATCTTATCCACCAGCACCCCAAGGGGTTCCCGGTTGGCAAATAGGTGCACAACATAATATGGCTTATGGCATGCAGTATCCGAGCACAGCGGTATATAATGTTGATTTGAGTCATTACATTATCATATGCTGATATTTTGAATATGTTATTATTACTACATTACTGATACCCTCACTTTTTTTTAGGTGAATTATCCACAATCATCAAAATCAACAAATCCATTTGATCTTGGTAATGAACAGCGTTTAGTTCATTCTCATACGGTATGCAAACTTTTTCCCAGGCATAATTTTTTTTTGTCTGCTTGAGATAAACACTAGAACCACCCATTGGTTTGACTGAGATTTTCATTCGTTGTAGACCTTTCATAACGGCCTCCTGGGTTTGGGATAACAATATTCATAAAGATTAAGAATGTTTAAGCAAAAAAGGTCTTAGTAGAACAAAGGTCGAAAACTGTTCCAAACATGATCGAGGAAACAGGAATCCATAATGTTTTTCATACTTATAACCTGATTGTTTTGCATTCTAATGAGAGTAGATTTGTGAAGTGATGATGCTCATGAATTTTTTTTTTTTTGGTTAAATGGTTATTTGTTTTAGCTTTTCATGGTAAGCCAAATTGTCTTACTTTTTGGTAGTAGTTTTATGTTCTTGGTTATATTTGGACCCTCTCTGTCATTAGCATGTTCCATGTAATCTTATTTTATTTAATGACAATCTGATTGATGATTGGTTGTTCTATTTCTGCAAGATAATTGTATGCTGTTCTGCATATTAGTAGAGTATCCATGTACTTGTCCTTCTTATTTTATTTCATATCTGCAATAGTCATAGTTCAGAGTATTGGTCGACATCATAGCATCCTACTATAGATATCCTTTCATCAATTTGCAAATACTTATTTACACCCCCAGTCGTCTCATCTCGAATTCTCAATCCATGTGGATAAATGCCCGTAATATGGTATCAGAGTGTCAATTTTTAAAGTTACATTTATGGTCTGACATGAAATCCTCTGAACCTTGGTCATAGATGGTTCCTTACCCCAAGCTGATAAGGTGTGTAAGAATGGCCTTGATGTGACCCTCACTACCCTTATACATTGTTCTCTTTTAATGGGGCAATGAAGAATAGTATTTAAAGCTTCTGCTTAATTAATTATGCAGTTTCCTTCTATGGCATCCCTTCAAGGAGCACTACCAAATGTTGCAGCTCCTCCTCCACAACTAATTCATAGTTCCAGCTTTGGGGGGCCTTCCCAGCAATGGATGCCCCTTCAGCAGCCATCTTACCCATCAACAGTCCCTTCAGGTGAAATTTCATGGCAGTTATCTCTTTATGTCTAACCGGTCCTGATTTGTGCATTGGCAGTGTGGTCCTAATAATGTTACTGGTCTATGCTTCCAGGTCCGTACATGCCACAACAGGCACCAAACATCATGCCACAACAGCAAGCACCGAATTTCATGCCGCAACAAGCACCGAATTTCATGCCGCAACAAGCACCGAATTTCGTGCCACAACAAGCACAAAACATCATGCCACAACAAGCACCGAATATCATGCCGCAACAAGCACCGAATTTCGTGCCACAACAAGCACAAAACATCATGCCGCCACAAGCACCGAACAATATGCTGCCTCTGAGGTAAATCTAATATGCAGTTAGTTATTAACATTTTAGTTATTATGAGTGCTGAGGATTACTAATTTCTGCAAATTATCTGGTTGTCAAAATCTGAGAGAGATTCTTTTCTCATGTATTTACTTAAAATTTACATTTGCTATATTATTGACTAGTAATTTATTATAAGATTTTGGAATATCTGTCTTCCTTTAGCCGTGGGCATGATATTTTCGAAAAATGATGGCTGGTGGTTGATGCCCTGCTTGAATCTATTTAAGAGTATTGCTTGTGCTGTTGTGCAATTGAAAAATAGGAAAACTTATTGGGGGATTTTTAAGGATTGAATCATCTCTTCCTCCCCCCTCTGTTTACGGGATTTTTTTTTAATATAATTTTCGAAGACCAGAAATGAATAATATAAAATTGTATATGATATTTGATTCTGGAGTTTCCTGTGTGCCTGTGCATCCTGCAGTGTGTGTTCTATGTGCACATTGAGGATAGCAGTTGGTTTTGCATGTGAATATAATGTTTTAGTAAAATCAAGATATATTATATTAATTGTTTTTGACACAATATCGATGTTAAAATGTTGTATCAGTCTTATGTGTGGAAACGTAGAGAGCCTCTACATTTTTACAGACTTTCTCATGCTGGTTCACATACAGAAAACCAGCTTTTTTTTTTCTTCCTCTACTCTCTATATGAGGGTTGCTGACAAATCTACAGCATGTACTGCATATCATTTTTCTTGATTCAATTGCTGAAGATTAGCAATGCTGTGATGGAATATGTAGTATATCTGTAAATCATTCATGTAGGAGATTTTTTTGTACTTTAGAGGAAGAAATCATTTGTAATGAATTTTTAATTGCCATTTTGACATTTTCTAATGATTTGCAAATTTTTAATCCAATATGAAGGTTAGCGGGAAACATACTAATACAATTTTAAAAACACACACGTGGTCTTTGAGATTTCTCTCATATCATTTTTTATGTAGTGATACATGTAGACAACTTATTTTATGGATGGGATGTGGCATCCAGCCTTTTTTTTGCAATGGAGTTCTTGCATGTCATTCAGCTTCAGAAAACTTGCATATCTTCTTAATTTTCTTTGATTTATAGGTTTAAAATTAGGATGCTCAACCATTGTATGCCAGCTAGAGTTTCTTATGTACTATGAAAAATGATTATTTTTTTTCAGACATCAAGGATTTGGAGGCTTTGGTAGTAATGGAGGTATGTTTGGCTCTGTGGGGGCCGATCTTCAGTCGGCCAACAGACAATCACAACCGGCTACCCCAAATTCATTCGCGTCGGTGGGAGGGAATCCCTTCGGATAGACTCAAGAAGAGAACCTGGTGAATCTCATTTTAGAGCATCTGCGCCATTTTCTGGATGGTGGAATTCTGATTTTTTTTTAGCCAAGAAAACTGGCTCTATGTCAGATTGAGCTGCTCAATTGGAGGAGTTTTCTTCAAACCAATGCTATATTATGTCAAGGATTTGGTATAGAATTGTTTGATACAGCATTGTGGGAGAGATCGAAAGACTGAAGAAAACGTGTGTGATTGTGATCAGGGCTTGGAGGCCCCGAGGGATGAAGTAATTATTATTATTTTTTGGTAGTTTATGTCTGATGTAAAGGTCATTCTGTCTCTTTATCTCTTCTGGCCGAGCTATGCCTTGGTCAAGGGGGGTTTGTAATTTTATGTATGAGCTTGTTGTTTATGATAAACTTATCAGGTTGTGAATCTGTGTCGGTCATTTTTATTTTTTTTTCAAAAAACATTATGTGAGAATTCATTTGTGGAACTTTGTGGAACATATTGGTGTAGTAGCAGTCCAATTTTGGATTTCTTTCCATTTGAACATGATTTTTTTAAAAATGGTTTAGATTCTTTGTGCAATGAATGACCAATTATTCTTCAAGCAGGGGCATCATCAACTCAAAACAGTCTACACACAGGTAATGACTCTTCATTTAGAACACATTGCCTTTTTATATAGACTCATTCATTAGCGCATAACATGTTGTTCTCTCATCTTTATTCATCTCCATTTCTTTCAGGGGAAGTTCTCTCATATTTATTTATCTCCATTTCTTTCAGGGGACGTTCTCTCATATTTATTTATCTCCATTGCTTTCAAGGGACTAAGGCAAAGGTACCCTTCTTCACTGACTTTCCGTTTGCAGCAGTGGTGTCTGCGGCAGTATTCCTAGCATTGTAGGCACGCCCCACCTCTGGGCCATAGAGGACGAGTGAGCCATCATTTTGGAGGATGAGCACGTAGTTTGCATTTCCCGCCCTGCAAGTAAGCCTGTCAATTATCTATAAAGAATATCTGTATCCTCTTTTGATCCATATCCAAAAAATAAGAAACTATCCAATATTCGAATGTCCAGACAGATATGACGCGCTCTATGGCATATAATGTAAAATTACATGCTTATCATATACTGTTAAATTTAGTTATCCTGCATGATTAGTGAGAATCTTTAAAATTAAATAACTACATTATTCTCTTTGTATGATCTTTAAAATAGACAAGAAACATTGAAATCTCTTGTTTCAAGGAAAATGTTACGATTAGTCCTTTTTACAACCCCTAATGTTATCCGCTTGTGTTTTGAATTTTTTTAAATATTATATTTCATTAAATGAGGTACATACTTTTATTAAGGATGATGTATAGACTCCACTGAATTATATATGGACTTATTTATAGGAAAATATAAAAATTTCTCAAGAGGTATATACCTCATGAACGTGAGTAGCTATGTGGGACTGCAATCAGGATTAGAAAAACGATTGTGTATTAATACCCTTATTTTAATTCCCTTCTCTCTTTAGTAAGTTACCTAATCACTTAAACTAGTGTTCATATTTAGATATGTAAATTGTTCGAAAAATAGCATATCCACTTTGAATCCAAAGAGATTCAAATTCGAATATCGATATCCGTATTCGAATGATTCATAATAAGATACAGACCTTAATATAGTCTCTGATCCATTGACAGTGACAGACTTACTTGTACGTGTTGCTTGTCCAGACAGGCCTGCCACTAGAATCATACACGATGAGCCTCGCATCGTAGGTCACGGTGAGGTAGCAGTTGTTGCCCGTGTATTGCGTTCCGGTGGACCACACGATGTAGTCCCCATTGTAGAGCACCAGATTGCAGTTACTCTGCATCAGGAGTACGTAGTTTCCCTCTCTGAGGGACTGCCCTGTGGAGAGCCTCTGCCCGGAGTAGAGGACATTGGTGGCCGCATTGCAAGGCTTTGCGATGAGGCCGAGAGAGATCGCGAGGAGGAGGAGGACGAGGAAAGGGAGAGTGGCTTTGGATGGTGTTTCCATGGTTTGATGTTCTTGTTGATGGTCTGTGAAGAGGAAGTGATATTTATAGACTGAAATCTAGCATGCCCAGCTGGTGGTGTTTTTAGAGTAGAATAGATGGTTGAAGCTGTGTTGTGTTTGATGATTCAAGTTTGAATTCTGGGGGGAGTGGATATAATTAGAGAGGTCCCAACGTTGAAGGATGCGTAGAGGTTTTGGCATGCTTGTATGGTCCATGAAAGAGTTGATACTTTCCAGCAATCGAAAAATTATGGACGAAAAATTCATAATTGTTTTTAATGGACACATGTCATCCATCTAAGTATATATAAATAGGATTAGGATTCCTATCAATAATTTCCCATTAACAGTGCCAAAGCAGTCCCATATCTATGACCAAACGGACTTATATTGGTGCCCCTGTTTGGATGGAAGAAAAGTGGGGGAATAGAAAGGAATAGAGGAGAATAAGACTTTTGTTTGTAAGGGATAGGGGGGGGGGGGGGGGGTACAACTAGGGGTGGTAAACAAGCCGAACATACCGAGCTTTGACCTGCTCAGGCTCGGCTCGTTTAGCAGCAGGCTCGGCTCGGGCTCGGCTCGGCTAGGGAACGAGCTTCATTTTGTGTTCAAGCTCGGCTCGTTAGGCTCGTGAAAAGCTCGGTTAAAGCTCGGCTCGGCTCGTTTGTTAAACAAGTTAAGCCGAAGCTCGAATCAAGGCTCGGCTCAGGCTCGTTTAGCTAAAAAAAACCTTGTTTAACATTCAAAAAGTCACATTTCACAAATCACAACACCTTATACATGTGAAAATAACATAAGCTCGGGCTCGGTTCAGGTTCGGCTCGGTTCCCTTTTTTCTATTAAGTAAACGAGCTCGTCCAGGCTCGGGCTCGGGCTCGGCTCGGCTCGGGCTCGGCTCGTTTACAAACTGAGCTTTAAAAATTGTTCAAGCTCGGCTCGTTTATCTAATCGAACGAGCCTGAATGAGATTTAACCGAGCCGAGCCCGAGCTGCTCGGCTCGTTTACCAGCCCTAGGTACAACTACGCCAAAGTATGTAAAAATAAGTTGGTATTGGTTCCAGGTTCATATGGAATTGAGTTATTCCATTCAATTTGATATGAAAGTGACCCACATGTTAAATCATCTGTTATCACCTCTATTAAATAAGAGGATCCACATGTTAAATCAATTTTTCACATTTTATAATTCTTTATTCATATCTTATTCATTTTTTATTTACAATTTATTCATTATCAACCAAATAACAAAATTTTTATTATTACATTTTCAAAGAGAAAACTAGAAACACAATTAAACAAAAAATAATTTATTCTTTATCTATAATGTAATAGTTATTTATTCTAAAATATTTTGTGTCACTACCTAAACAGGGTGTCCTTTGGATTTAATTAACCACTTAAAGTGGATGGTTTACCACTTTTATGTGATTTTACAGCAAAAAAAACCCTAACCCTAGTTTGATTTTTTCCATTGTCACCTTCACGCATAACATAGAAGTTGTGTTTCTTGTACTAATCTTTAAGGTACATCTATAAAGCCATTTGATTAGCATTATATTTTGACTGTATTTATAATGCATCATTTACAAATGTACACTTATCATGTCAACCGAAATCCTTCATGAATATTTGACTTGACAAGCCTTGTGTACGTGGTCACAAACCACTCCATCTCTTATCAAAGGTTGGGATATATATATGGTTCAAATGTATAATCATGTCCTGCACAAAATTTATCTTCACCAAATGAGAACACTTACACCAGCCCATTGCTAGTGAGAACCTATCTTTGGATACGTGTGTTAAACGTACCAGGCAAAGTCCTCTCTCGATATTTATAGATAAATATCTAACAACCAATGTTACAACAAATCTATCCAGTATCAAAAATTACTTTATGTAAAATATGGAGGGAAAATCTTGAGCTCTTTTTGAGAGGAGAAAAGAGACGTATATAAGTAAGCATTGAAAATACTCTAGTATTTAGGTTCTTAGTCATCTTCTTCATCTTCTTTATTTACTTTACTGAGTTGAGTATCAGAGTTTATTTGACCGGTATCACAACGGTGTCTCAGGCTCTCTTGGTGCAGGATCTCAAGCGTGAGGACCTAAATTTTCACTTGGAGGAAGGACCCTTGACCCAACAATATTTATTGAGAAAAAACACCACCTTCATAAACACTTAAAATAAATCTTAATAAAGTTACTCAAATTCTCACTCCAATATGAGTACACTAGATCTGAGACATAATATCAAAAAGTGCTATATGCAAGCTTCGGCCTTGGCAAATAGTACCATGGCTTTGAGGTGCGAAACTAGTACACTTTCTGTGTGCAATATTTGCCCTTACTTGTAAGATAGTTTGTTGAAGAAAATCTCTACAGATTTGCTCCCGCATCTATTCACTGCATTCAACAAAAGGAATCCAATGGACTGACCCATTGATTCTACGAAATTCAGGCAAACAAAGGTATGATGAAATAGAGATAACTTTCATAGAGAAGGTAATGATGGAACAATGAATTTAATCTAATGTGGATGCCTCTTTTTGTAGATCAAGAGACATCTTATTCTGAATTTTTGCAATCAGCTCCCAAAGGAAATATCTTTTTGGAGAATTCTAGATTCATAAGATCACAAAAATCTAATGGATCACATTTGTATATTTTGGATGGCACAATGTGACTTTGTACTATTCACTGTTGATTATTCAGTTCTAATTTTAGCCATCTAATCAAAATGTGATATCTTTTCTAGAGTCCTAAGTGCTGAATGAAGTTCAAAATCAGATAAATCCAATGGGCGTACATCAGTACATGGTTATATATGAATGAAAAAAAAAATTAAAAGAAAAATTAACCAGGCCAAGTTTGAAAGTTAACAAGTATTTGTTTTGTCGTGACAACATATCTTGCTTTGTCATGAGATTTTGAGTTCTAAGTCTCACTACTTACATATAATTTTTTTTGGAAACATGAAAATTAAATTTTTTTTTGTACATAATTAGGATAATTAAGAAAAGGAGGTGATTTACAAGGGCATGATTTTGGGTGCAAATAAACAATCATTTGACTTATTTAGTCATAAATATATCCCCTGTTTAGTATGTACTTAGTTAAAACATACAAATAATTCATTTTATTTGATTATATATATTTTTATAATGTATATATCTTCTGAAAGTTCGCTAATATCTATATCCTCCCTTTTTTTTTTAGAAAATCCCTTGAATAAAATTTACGTTTACAGATGATGAATATTTTGTTAATATTATGTTTGATTAACGTTTGTAGAAAACATAATATACCAAAAAAACCTACAATGTGTTAAAAATGCGAAAATCTTCTATAAATGATGATTTTGCCTGTCCGGATATGATTTTATAATATATCTAGAGGGTAAAATTATCATTTCTATAAGATTTTTCACATTTTTAACACATTATAGTAATTTTTTTTAGTATATTGTGTTTTTATCAGGTTAGCAAAATGAAATATTTACAAAATATTCATCATTTATTAACGAAAATTTTATTCAGGGGGTTACGTGGATTTACTAGGTGGTTTTAGGGGATTATATAGATTTTAAGAAAAATCGGGGGTTATATGGATTTCAATGAGATTTGAAGGGGTTGTATGGATTTTCCTTTATTTTTTACCCCCAAAAACTTTTCTACCTTTATTTTTTTTTAAAAGGAAAAAATCCATACAACCCCCTGAAATCTCACTGAAATCCATATACCCCCTGACTTTTCTTAAAATTCATATAACCATATGAAAACACCTAGTAAATTCAAATAACACATTGAATAAAATTTTCGTTAATATATGACGAATATTTTGTGAATATTTTATTTAGTTAACCCTGACCGAAAATATAATATACTAAAAAATCACTACAATGTGTTAAAAATTTGAAAAATCATGTAAAAATGATAACTTTAGCCTCTCTGGTTTTATGGATTTCAAACCAGGCTTAACCAAACATAATATTCATAAAATATTCATCATCTGTAAGCATAAATTTTTTTAGAGTGTTATTTGGATTTTCTAGGTGTTTTCAGGGGGTTATATATACGAAAAATCGGGGGGTTTTATGGATTTCAATTAGTTTACAGGGGGTATACGGATTTTTTTCCTTTTTAAAAATTACATAGATATAAAATTAAACTTCTCTACCTTTATTTTTTGATGGTCCACCAAGTGTAACGAAATTAAACACATGAAGATGATCCAGGTGATCCCAATTCCCTAGCGGAAGATTTACAGACCCGCCTCTGTTTGAAAGAAGGATATGATTTATTTTTGAGTATACATAAGTGAGTATAAATAAGGATAAAATAATTTTGTGTTTGCTTGTGTTTTGAATTATTCTCATTGATAAACGTAAGAATAACTGTTTTGTTGTTTGGATAAAATGTGAATAAAATAAGAATAATGATTTATAAAAGGTACAAAAATAATGATAGTTGATCTGACAGATGATTTATAAGAGGTGATGATAGTTGATTTGACAGTTGACCCACATATTATTTGAGTGGAATAACCTATGATAAATTATATTTTAGGGGTTGATTGAAATCCCTATACCACTTTATACCAGTTTATTCTGGCATACTTTATCTGGAGTTATCCGAGCTTTCGAAACACAACAAAATTTCTATCCGGGGTTATTCGGGGGTTTATTCTCATTCCAAACATGGGCTTGGGGTAGAAGATTTTTATAGGGGCGCTCGTACACACAGTCTTTTTTGTAGCCCTATATGCTAAAATAACGTAGTATATACTATCCTCCGTTTGGATAGTGAAATTGAGTTATTTTAGATAAATAACTATGTCAGTATAGATAACAAATCTACAAGAATAAGAGATTTTATGTTTGGTTGTGTTTTTTTTTATTCTAATTGGAAAACGTAAGAATAAATATTGAGTTGTTTGATTGATAAAGAATAAAATATAAATAAAGTATAAAAAATTTGATTTGACATGTGAGCCTTTGATGTATAAGAGGTGTTGATATGTGATTTGATGTGATAAGATGTAAAAAATTGATTTGACATGTGGGTCCATGAGAATAGATAAAATGAGTATAGTTTATCCTATGGATTACTTAGAATTGTTATACTCTCTTATACTCATTTAAACTGGCTTAATAATACCAAGTTATACCCTGCAAACAAACAACTATTTTCCTTATCCATTCTCATACCACCCTTATACTACCCTTATACTCGTTTATTCCGCTATCCAAACGGGGCATATGTTATCATAACATATGGGTCACATAGTATATGACCTTTTTTTTTTTCATTATGAAAAAAAAATACTAATGTATCTTAGTATATACTTTATTTTATATAATAACATGTGCTTTAATAAATGAGTGTATGATTTTTAAAAAATCATACACTGTAAAATAGACTGCAATTGGAGCTGTGTGTATCTTTTAACTTTTTATAGTTTCTTGAGTTGCAGGGATGACATGTGAGTTGGGAAACACCAAGCAACAATATTCACTGATTAACATTTATCTAAAAAAGCCCATCCAACAGTAATAACTTTAAAAAATGAAAAATATGAACTCATGCTCCTGTTCATTGAAAACGACACCGAAATCCAACACGAAACATATAATCCTGTGGGGGCTTTGGCGGTAACACAACCATGGTCAAACTCTACAATTTTGGAGCATATTGGTGTATTAGCAATCCAATTTTGGAGTTCTTTCCATTTGAACACTCAAATTTTTTTTATTAAAATGGTTTAGATTCATTGTGCAATGAATGATCAATTTATTCATCAAGCAGGGGCATCATCAACTTAAAACAGTCTCCACACAAAACAGTCTCCACACAGGTAATGACGAACACATTGCCTTTTTATATAGACTTATTCACTAGCACATAGCATGACATTCTCTCATCTTTATTTATCTCCATTGCTTTCAGGGGACACTCTCTCATCTTTATTTATCTCTCATCTTTCAGGGGACTACGGCAAAGGTACCCTTCTTCACCGACTTTGCGTCTGCACCCTTCTTCGCCGACTTTGCGTCTGCAGCAGTGGTGTCTGCGACCGCATTGTGGGCGCGCCCCACCTCTGGGCCATAGAGGACGAGTGAGCCATCAGTTCGGAGGATGAGCACGTAGTTTGCTGTTCCCGCCCTGCAAGTAAGCCTGTCAATTATCTAGAAAATAATATCTATATCCTCTTTTGATCCATATCCAAAAAATAAAAAACTACCCGATATTCGAATATCCAAAGAGTGTAGATATGACGCGCTCTATGGCATATAATGTAAAATTATATGCTTATCATATACTGTTAAATTCAGTATCATGAGAATCTTGAAAATTAAATAACTATGTTATTCTCTTTGTATGATCTTTAAAATAGACAAGAAACATTGAAATCTCTTGTTTCAAGGAAAATATAAAAATATAAAAAATAAATAACTGAATTATATGGACTTATATATAGGAAAATACAAAAATTTCTCAAGAGGTATATGCCTTGTGAATGTGAGTAGGTATACGGGATTGCAATCAGGATTAGAAAAATGATTGTGTAATAAAACCCTTATTTTAATTCCCTTATCTTTTTCGTAAGTCACTTAATCACCCAAACTAATGTTCATATTTAGATATGCAAATTGTTCAAAAAATGGCATATCCACTTCAAATCCGAAGAGATTCAAATTCGAACATCGATATCCGTATTAATAGAGTCTCCCATTCATTGAAAGACTTACTGGTAAGTGTTGCTTGTCCAGACAGGCCTGCCACTGGAATCATAGATGATGAGCCTCGCGTCGTAGGTCACAGTGAGGTAGCAGTTGGTGCCCATGTATTGCGTTCCGGTGGACCACAAGATGTAGTTCCCATTGTAGAGCACCAGATTGCAGTTACTCTGCATCAGGAGTATGTAGTTTCCCTCTCTGAGGGACTGCCCTGTGGAGAGCCTCTGCCCGGAGTAGAGGACGTTGGTGGCCGCATCGCAAGGCTTTGCGATGAGGCCGAGAGAGATCATGAGGAGGAGGAGGATGAGGAGAGGGAGAGTGGCTTTGGATGGTGTTTCCATGGTTTGATGCTCTTGTTGATGGTCTGTGAAGAGGAAGTGATATTTATAGACTGAAATCTAGCATGCCCAGCTGGTGGTGTTTTAAGAGTAGAATAGATGGTTGAAGCTGTATTGTGTTTGATGATTCAAGTTTGAATTCTGGGGGGAGTGGATATAATTAGAGAGGTCCCAAACGTTGAAGGATGCATAGTGGTTTTGGCATGCTTGTATGGTTCATCAAAGAGTTAAAACTTTGCAGCAATCGAAAATTATGGATGAAAAATTCATAATTGCTTTTTAATGGACCCAGGTCATCCGGTATTTTCCCACAAACAGTCCCAAAGCACTCCCATATCTATGACCAGACAGACTTATATCCGTGTCCTGTTTGGATGAAGAATATTGGAGGAATAGAAAGGAATAGAGGAGAATAAGACTTTTGTTTGTAAGGCATAAGAGGGTACAACTACGCCAAAGTAAGCAAAAATAAGCTGGCTTTGGTTCCAGATTCCTTTGAAATTGAGTTAGTCTATCTAATCTGATATGAAAGTGACCCACATGTCAAATCATCTGTCATCACCTCTATTAAATCAGAGGTTTCACATGTTTAATCAATTTTTCACATTTTATAATTCCTTATTCACATCTTATTCACTTTTATTCTTAACTTATTCATTATGAACCAAACAATAAAATTTTAATTATTATATTTCTCAAAGAGAATAACTAGAAAAACATAATCAAACAAAAAATAATTTATTCTTTACCTATACTGAAATAGTTATCCATTTTAAAATATTTTATATCACTACCCAAACGGGGGTGTCTTCTGGATTCAACTACCCATTTGAAGTGGATGGTTTATCACTATTACGTAATTTTACTGAAAAAAACCCTAGCTTGGTTTTTCATAGTCACCTTCACACACACCATCTTCACACACAACATAGAAGATGTGTTTCTTGTACTAATCTTTAAGGTACATCTATAAAACCATTTAATTATCTTTATATTTTGACTGTATTTATCATGTGTCATTTACAAATGTACATTTATTGTAGGTGCCAGTAAAACTGGTCCACTAGAATGGGCTGGATCCCTATGATATGTGACATTGTTAAACCAAACTTGGTGCGGCCTGGGCCATCAGCCCGCTTAGATCCGACGGCAATCGTCCAAGTCACTATATTTCGAATTAATGTTCTAGATCATCAGAAATGATCTCTTCCTGAGACATATATTTTGTCCCTTGAAAATCACAGATCTCTTCCTATCCGTTTGACGAGGAAGAGATCAACCAATAATCCTAGGACAACCCTAATGACCCGTTTGGATAGAGACATAATCTATTATGGGGTTTATACATATTCCAGGAATTGTTGACTTTATCAATGGAATAAGAGATTTTGTGTTTGGTTGTGTTTTCAGTTAATCTTATTGGGAAACGTAATAATAAATATTGAGGTATTTGGTTGATGAAGAATAAGATGTGAATAAGGTGTAAAAAGTTGATTTGACATGTGTGCTCTATTGATGTATAATAGGAGATGATAGATGATTTGATGTGATGACATGTGATTTGATAGGAGGGTCTCCTTATTCCAGTGGAGGAATAACACAATTCCATGGGTGGACTTGGAATACAAATATCAGTTTATTATCTCCTTATTCCACATAGCTATACCCCCTTATTCCGTCTCCCCAAATACCCGTTTTACCTATTCCTCCCCTATTCCACCCATATTCCGCTAGTCAAACGGCCCCTAAGGGCCCGTTTGGGGTGTGACATAAGATTATTTGCCCTTGATAGCTATACTGGGATTGATGACAATCTATGTTGAATAAGTAAATTTTTGTTTGATTGTTATTCTTGTTGGGAAATGTAAAATTGATCTTTTTGTTGTTTGGTTCACCTTGAATAAAATAATGATAAGTGGTAGATAAGAGATGGATAAGAGTTTATAACTTTTTAAATGACAATTATATCCCTGCATAAATTATTTGTGTTTGAGAATAAGTATAAGAGATATGAGTGTGATATGATAGATGTGACAATTTTTGGAATGTGTGCAGAGAGTGTTAGGTGAGATAAATATTTTAAAATGACAGAGAAGAGTATTTTTATCCATTGGCATAGATAAGCCCTGATAAGCAATTCCACCATTTTCTTAGAATAGTTATCAGACCTTATCTTAGCTTATCCAGACATAACTATCAAGATTTATTCTTGTCAAACAAACAGCTGTTTGGGACTTATTCTACTGTATTCTCCCCTATCCATCCTTTATTCTCCACTCCAAACGGGGGGTAAGAGATTATAAATAAGGAGCTAATCCTCTCTATGGAAGTATGTGAAATTCTTTTTTCAACAACCTTGTTTTGGCCACCATTACTGATTTAAGCGTCGGAGGATCTTCTGCAGGTCTCCACTTTCCTGTGTTTTCGACGTTCGAGGTGCGCTCGCCGGCGGATGTCAGCCAGACGGGGCGGAGGAGAGTGTGAGCTGATGGATCCGATTACCCATACCCGGTACATCAATTTTTGTCCGTTCACTTATCATGCCGAACGAAATCCTTCGTGAATATTTGCCTATGACAAACTTTGTGTATGTGGTCACAAACCACTCCATCTCTTGTCAAAGGTTGGGATTTATGGTTCAAAGGTGTAATCATGTCCTGCACAAAATTTATCTTCACCAAATGAGAACACTACCTTACACCAGCCTGTATAAAATTTACTTTCTACGTGTAGATATTTATAGATAGAAAATAATACAATGAACTTCAATAACCTATGTTAAAACAAGTCTTGTCTATTAGGAAATAAGACTTTATTTGAATTGTTAACATTTACATGCCCATTACTAGTGAGAACATATCTTTGGATCTCTGTGTTAAACGTACCACGCAAAGTCTTCTCTATATCCAACAACCAATGTTACTACAAATCTATCCAATATAAAAAATTACTTTATATAAAATGTGGAGGAAAAATATCGTGCTCTTTTTTAGAGTGCCATGTGTCTTTATAAGTTGGATAAATGGGTAGCATGACCTGGCCCAGATTACGACTGAATATCTACTAGTCAGGAAGAACGGCCTTTAGTTCTCCTCTCGAAGGGTCTTGCTTGGGAGGTCATGCTTGTGAGGTCCTGCTCGGAGGCGCCTCCCTTTCCGAGCAGAGTAGTTCGAATCACGGACTCCCGATAAAGGCCCTACACCGAGGAGAGACCAAAGGCGACTAGACCAACAATGGTTCGAGGATGGTATGGACTAGCCAACCAAGAAGCTCCTCCATCACCACATAATTCCTTCCCCTTGAATCAATGGAGGGCTTTGTCAGCACTCAAGAGAACGTCGTCGTCGCCACCATCAAAATTGTTTGATGTATCTCTCCTCAACCCATCCCTGCACCTTGAAGCAACCCAGCACGCTCTGTTTTGAAGCGGTCAGGGCTATGGCCAAGTGTAGTGGATGCACATGGGAAGTGAAGTATGAGATCTACAAGAGGCGGCGTGGGCAGATTCTAGGAAATAGAAGAGAGAAGTGATGCCCGCCCTATTGAAGGGGAAGTTTAATAGTTTCAAGATGCCCATGGATTGAGTGATAGTAATAATTTGGTGTTTAGTCCCACGTCGAATGGGAGAGAGATGGTCTGTGCTTATATGTAAACATATCTCACAAACACTAAGATGTGTTTTAAAGTCGTGATCACATTTAAGGGCCAGATACGGATATGCCTGTATCTGTATCATAAAATATTATTTATATAATTATATATTTATATTTTTAGAATTAGTATGAGTTTTTTTATTTCTATTTTAAAGTATACAATGTTTTATGTATATATTTATAATTTTGTGTTTTATACTAGGTAATTATTATATTTTTTTGACATATTTTAAATATTAGATATATCATTTTTATTTTTAGATATTGCATCTTTGGATATTTTAATAATTCTATATTTATTTTGAATTTTTTGATATTTTGGATAATTATCCATATATTCAAACCTAGATTTTTGGATCGGATACGGATATTTATTTTTAATATATGTTGGATATCATATACAAATATTTTTTTAGACATGTAGTTCATATACGGTTACGCGGTATCCTTCCGATTTAGATGCTTTAAGGGATGATATAACATCGTTACACGCATGGTTCCCTCCTTGTTATCATAATATAAATATATATAATATTAATGAACGAATAACATAAACCGACCTTAGCTCAGTTGGTAGAGCGGAGGACTGTAGTTGTTCGCTGTTATCCTTAGGTCGCTGGTTCGAATCCGGCAGGTCGGAATTTTTTCTTTCTAATTAATTTTTTACACACCACCCCTCCCCCCACCCCCCCAAAACTACCTTTATTTTTTTAATCATATGTTTTTCATCTTACTTTTTTAAGCATATGTTTTTATTTTTTACCACTTAAAATTTTTCTACCTTTATTTATAAATTACATAAGAAATTCATTTTTTTCTAAAGACTATCCATGTTTTATTCGATTTCTTTCTTAAGTATTATTTGATGTTCAAAATCCATGTCCGTATCTAAAGTAAAATATTCGTGCTTGAAAGATTTCAAATAAACTTCACAAACTGATCTTAGATTAGTTGGTAGATTAGTTAGGTTGCTAGTTTCAATCCGGTTTTTATTTTTTAATCATATGTTTTTAACCGCTCCCCCCCCCCCCCCCCCCAAAAAAAAAAACTTCTCTACCTTTATTTTTTTATCATATGTTTTTATTTTATTTTTTAATCATATATTTTTATTTTTTTACCCCTAAAACTTTTCTATCGTTATTTATAAAATTACATAAGTAAGAAATTCATTCTTTTTCACGAAAACTATCCATATTAGATTCAGGTTCATTTTTAAGCATTATTTGATTTTTAAAATCCATGTCCGTATCCAAAATAAAATATTCATGTATGAATGATTTTAAATAAACTTCACAAACCGACCTTAGCTCAGTTGGCAGTGCGGAGGACTGTAGTTTGGTTTCAACCTATCAGCCATCCTTAGGTCGCTGGTTGGTCGGATTAGTTGGTAGATTAATTAGTTTGCTAGTTTAAATCCAGTTTTTATTTTTTTAATCATATGTTTTTAACCACTCCCTCCCCCCCCCCCCCCCCCCAAAAAAAAACTTCTCTACCTTTATTTTTAATCACATGTTTTTATTTTATTTTTTTAATCATATGTTTTTATTTTTTTACCCCTAAAACTTTTCTACCTTTATTTATAAAATTACATAAGTAAGAAATTCATTCTTTTTCCCGAAAACTATCCATATTATATTCGGGTTCATTTTTAAGCATTATTTGATTTTTAAAATTCATGTCCATATCCAAAATAAAATATTCGTGTATGAAAGATTTCAAATAAACTTCATAAACCGACCTTAGCTCAATTGATAGTGCGGAGGACTGTAGTTTGGTTTCAACCTATCAGCCATCCTTAGGTCGCTGGTTGATCGGATTTTTTATTTTTTTAATCATATGTTTTTGAAACACCCCCCCCCCTCCCCCCAATAAAAAAATCTACCTTTATTTTTTGGAAAGTACATAGGTAAACAATTCATTTTTTCTGAATATTATCCATATTAGATTCGAATTCATTTCTTAAATTTTTAAATATTATCTGATATTCAAAATCCATGTCCATACCAAAAATAAAATATTCATGTTTGAAAGATTTCAAAATAGATGCTTACAAAATTATCTTTTAGAGCAGATAGTTTTTGTGAGTTTTATGTATTCTGCAGGAGAAATAAAAAATTATGGGATTTTAGCATATATATATACCCTTGATATATTTTGATTATGTTAAAATACCCTTGTATAAAATCATTGTGCATAAATATCTCTAAAAAATTTTAAGTGCTCGTTTAGGGATGGCAACAGAGCGGGTTGGGACGGGTTTTGTAAATCCCAAACCCAAACCCGCCCACAAAATTATATCCCAAACCCGTCTCAAATCCATGACGGGTTAAGTTGGGTTGGGTCAGATCTGGTTGTGCAAAGATAGAATTAGGAAAAAATATTAAAACATAATTTTATGTAATATTTAATCTAAATTGAAATTTTAAATAAAAATAAAAATTTATTACAATAAATCCTATAAAATAAGAAATATAAACTTTCAAGTTCCATAACAAGTGACAAATATAATGTTTCAAATTTTTTTTGAATACCAAAAACAATCCGGTGTACATTTATATGATTTCAAATTTCAATTAGCGTTTAAGTTTATTCAGTCTTATTTTTTTGATATTTTTTTGGAACATCAAATGAAAAATATAAATTATGTAATTATTATAACAAATATTTAATCTTAATATTAATTGTAAATGAGGTGGGTTTCATTTCATCAATCCCAAACCTGTCCCAAACCCAAACTTGACCCGTCCCAACTGGATTGGGTCGGGTCGGGTACTCTATTGGGACAGTCCTACTGCCATCCCTATGCTGGTTTGACAATGGATTAAGGTTTTAAAAATAAGTTGTCATAATTTTAAAGGATGAAAAATCCATCAATTTTGTTTATATTTATATTAAAATTGAGACAAAAAATGAGGATAAATGATATCTCAATCTTTAGGCCTAGTTTGATAAGTTAGCCTAATTTATGAGGATAAAAAATTATTATTTTTATCTATATTTACATTTGAAAATGCATTTTGTTATCCCCATTTTTTTGCGTTTCTATTCTTAACTTTGCATTTGGATGATATGATGTAAAATATGAGATAATTTTAAATTTTTTTAAAAAAATATTAAGTCTACCATTTCTATTAAAGGGCTATTAATATTGTTGGTTTTGATTTTATGAAATTTTTAATTTTTTTTTTTAGAAAGACAGTTATAAATGTTGTACATGTTTTATAAAATGAGTTTAAAAAATAAGGATAAAGTGTACTCCACTTTTTACATATAACAAAAAAATCCTCACTTTTTCTCTCAAAACCCGGGCAATTGTCCATGCTTTATTTTTTTTTCTTATGCGATATAGGATAACATGTGATTTAACCCAATTATTTCTTTATCCCAATACCAAACTAGACCTTAGGTGAAACAAAACATCTGTATTTTCATTTTAAAATTGAAATAATTGTACACAGTTTATTCAATTATTTTATATATCAAACGGGGATAAATTATCATTTCACTAACTTATTCTTATAATTACTCCTTATTTTATCACTTATTTTTTTTTGTCAAACCATCCCATAAATGCCAGTTTCTTATCTATTTACAGGACAATAATAATCTGCCAGTTTCTTATCTATTTACAGGACAATAATAATCAATTCGAGTACGTTTTCGATCATTCAAAAAAAAATTCAGAATACTTTATTTCTACGCCCCTAGGACTAATGTCTCCTAGTGCAAAGTTTTTTTTTTTTTTTTTTGAAAAAAAAAGGGTAGATCTCCTGGTGCAAAGTTGGAATGCAAGAAGGGAAATAGTTTGGATGATCTTTTTATCGAAGACCCACATCCACTATTCAACTGATCCAGCCATTGAACATTTGAACCCTCTGAAGGGTACAAGTGCAGATATTCACATGACATTGATTCTCTTAAAGAGCTCTCACTGCATTTGTACCATACACAACCCATCACGTTAGTGATGTAACAGATGACACTTTCATTGCCTTGTCATTCCCTGTTTGAAATATATATATACATAAACACGGTCTCTGTTTCATGGATAGTATAATCAAATCAGTTTTTGGTCTTTGTACGTACATATGCATGCATGTAGATCTCGCAAGCTCTCTGCATACATCACCTTTGCATGGAATAGTGAAAGACTGCCAAGTATATTTAGATGGCAGTGGCGGGTCACATCAAATACAATAATACAACAGTTATTGAGGGGCATGTGTTAGTGTCAACCATGGACTTAGGTCTATATATCAATAATGACTGTATGAGATGGTGCATGCAAATAGGGTTCATGCATGCATGTCATATGTTACTGTCACCTTGGGCCCATTTGGACCGGGTTAGGAACAAAACCCTTTGTACCGTCATATCTGATCATATTAAAATTGGCACATGAAAATCCATTATATTGAGATATCCTGTAATTAAAACTTTTAAACTAAATTTAACATTCAATTAGATTCTAATCTTATCCTTTTTAGAAATTTCTCAATTTCCTCCCCTTTCTCCTCCTCCTCCCAGAACTGAGTAATTGAACTATACAGGAGAGCGAGCCATGCTTTCTACCAAATGATTATAAAAATTATTTAAGAGGAAGATGTATGTATGATATGGAGTTAGGAAATGCAGGAGCTGTATTACAGTATCTTCAGATTTTGAATGAAGAAAACCCATTGTTACCATGCTGTGCAACTTGATGAAGAGGAAAAGATCATATATATTTTTTGGGCTGATACAAGATGAAGGTTAAATTATGATTTTTTTGGTGATGCATTATGTTTTGGGCCGATTTCATCATATCATATATATCATATATTGATGTATATGATATATTTGATGAATAATGTTACACACAACTCTCTTTTTCAGTCTCCACCCGTTTAAATTAAAAAAAATAGTTTATATAACCCAATGAGGTTTATATTATATTGTAAAAGGTTTGTATGGGCTCATTTATTTCAATTTTTTAAAAATTTGATGAGGTATATATATACATCGTTAATGTGAATATAGTGCTAACAAAGTATACATATGGGACTAAAACATGGCTGAAGAAAGAACTATGTGCAACACACTACAAGAAAATTAACTTTTATTGACAGCCATTACCGACGACCTTCACAAATACCGTCACTCATATGAAATCCGGGAACTGTATTTGATGATTAAGACTAGTTTTACTGACAGCCAACTTCTAGCCGTCACTAAAGATCTCTCTGAACCACCGTATCATATGTTGGTTACTGTTTCTTTAGCGACGGCCACAAATGTCACAAAAAGTGATATTATGTATGTCAATGGCCGTCACTGTATTGCTGCCCAACTAAATGTGAGACTGTCGCTGCATTGCTACAGTACCGATGGGTGAGACTGTCGCTGATATATCCATTACAGACGGTCAAACCTGGCCGACGCTTATTTTTAACGCTAATATTATTAATTTTAATAATAAGTATGAATTTTAGAATGGATAAACTCTAATAGTTATGAATTTCTTTTGTTAGATTTGTTTGTGCAATAAGTTGACCTTCTTTAGATCCTTCATTTGTTTGATAACCTGTCCTCAACCATATTAATGGAGTCTGTATTGTGGTCCTTGGTTGATGAGTAGATGGATGGTGATGGTTGATTTGATAAAGAAATATTTTGGGTGTGTTTGGAGTAATTTTGTCAATCATATAAAAAAAATAAAAATATCTGATATTCCTGAAGTAATTTAAATAAAGAGGTACAAATATTTAGGTGTTAATTGAAAATATATATGTATTATATGACTAATATTCAAGTAATCATAATTTCTAAAATAACTTTGCATTATCTTTAATTTCTATTTCAATTAACCAACAACTATTTTTTTATAGAATTTATTGAGGTGACTATCGCTGCAATTTGATGTTTATGCACTTTTTGGAGTGGTCTTTTGATTGGAAGTAGCTGGTTTAAGGTCTCGTTGTCGATAAGAAGAGAGGCAACTTCCTGGAAGTTTGTTTCACTTGATTGTATGCAAACCTCTTTATTTGATCTACACTTTTGTTCATTTTGTATGAACTGTTGTGCAATAGGATGCAATTTGAGCAGGTTGAATTAGACCCAACCTGACTCGTGAGCGGGTTGGGGTTGGGATTTTTTCCCGTCAGGTTCAACCCGACCAGAACCCCAACCCAATTCAGGTCGGATTCGGGTAGAGCTCTCGGGTTGGCCGGGTTGAACCTGAACCCACATGTATTTTTTTTTAAAATGGTATAATTTATTAACTTGGTTGGAGTGATTAATCTTGACCGTCCATTTGATAGGGTGAAAACAGAACCTTTCATTGTAACCAAACCTAATTCACACACCCACTACCTCTCTTCTTCACTGCGTCTGCCGTCACAAACACACCCTAAAAAAAAAAACCTCTCGTCCAGTCCGGTCATCCCTCTCTTCACTTGCAATCCTCCCTGACTCTCGTCCGGTCCATCCGTCTCTTCTTCACTGCCGACCGCCCAGCCCTCCAGGCCTTCATACGACTTTTATTGGTTAGTTTGAATGTTTGATTTGTTTGCTTTTTATATCTAAAATAGAGTACCTTGACACCTTCAAATGCTATATTGATATATTTATCAGGCTTTAAAACATGCATGTGAGGAAGGTTTTGGAACTTTGTTTTTTGGGTTTATGGGAGAATGTTTTTTTGGTTTTGGAACTTTTTTTTTTGGGTTTAAATTTGATTATTTTGGTTGATCATTTGGGTTTAAATGATAATATTTGTTGCTTAATGCTGAGTATTTTTTTGGGATGGGGGGGGGGGGGGGGGGGATAAGGAATTCCTTTTTAAACAGTATAAAATGTAAAGTGAGGAAGGTTTTGGAACTTTATTTTTTGGGTTTATGGGAGAATGTAAAAGAATAGTATATATGGTGTGATTGCTGCATTTCGCTTTGTTTACTGTACTGTATCTTCTTATTATGCAAAAGATAATATTATCATTTCCATAATAGTATTACTGTTCCAAGTGTGGTTTCACCAGGAAAATAAATGCATTCTAAATAGTTAATAAGAAGACTATGTTTTGATTACGAATCATTTTGCCGAATGCACATCTTGGTAGATTTGTTATGTTATTGACTGACTTAAAGTAAGCTATTGGGTTTGTCTTCTATACCAATTAATCAACTCTTTTTTCTTTTCTTTTTTACTAAAGCTTAGATGAAGATGACTTTTTTAAAATTCAGATCTCCTATGTATTGGAATGCATATATTTCTAATTTTTATGACACGTGTTTGGATTTTCTTGATAATTTATAGCTTCTTATAATGATATTCTCTTGATTCAATTTAATTTACTAACATAATTATCTTGTTTTTTCTCATGTGTTCTATAGGGATATAATGAAGTTTGTGTCATTGAAGAACATGCTTGCTTTTTTATGGTGAAGAACATTCTATAGTTTTGATGTGGTGAAGGAACAATGTACACTTTTTGATGTGATGATGGACAATCTATGTACACTTTTTGATGTGGACATGTGGTGAAGAACAACCTACTTTTTTTATGTGTTTTTATCTATTAAGTTATTTCTTTTTATTTATGTTTGAAGCATACTAGTAAGTATGTTTAGACTGATATGTGGACATGTGGTGAAGAATAGTCTACTTTTTTATGTGTTTTTATCTATCAATTATTTATTTTTATTTATGTTTGAAGTATATTAGTAACTAGTAAGTATACCATATGTGAATTCTTGAGGTAAGATTTGCACTGCGGATTAAAACTGTGAATATGGACTTATTCATTTTCTAGAGGATTTCGATAAAGTTATTTATTGATTTTGATGCAGTGGCTGATGGCTAGAGTTGGATGCATTTGAGGCCATGGGTAGTTGATTTTGATATAGTATATTTGTGGCCATGGGTAGTTGATTTTTATCAAGCATGGATAAAAAGTTCTATTAGTTTTTGTGAATGTTGTACATATTAGCTTGTTATTAGGTTTCCTACCTTATTGAGGCTTCTTTGAATTCTAAGAATTAATTGTCCTTGAGGGTTATTTAAACAAGTTCTTTCATTTTTTTTAATCATTGACAAAAATAACCCGAGCTCAAGTTCAACCCGACCTAGACCCGAGCCCGGGTTCAACCTAGGGGTGCAACTTGGGCGGGTTGAACCCGACCCAACCCGACTCGTGGGCGGATTCGGGTTGGAGTTTTTTGGCGTCGGGTTCAACCCGACCCGAACTCGAACCAACCCGAACCCAATTGGGGTTGGGTTCGGGTTGGGGGGTTCAACCTGCGGGCTCAACCCGAACCTGACCCCCCAGGTTAACAAATGTCATGCTGCTATAACAACATACCTATATCTAAAACCCTAAATTCCTAAAATATAATAAATAATTACACAAATTAGAGTATCACTATGTTTGTTGTGTTTGGGTTAATTATTATAGATATTCACTTTTAACTATTTGTATATAAGGTTTAATTAATAATTCATTAAAGTTTGTTTTGTTGTTTATTAAATATTTTGTATGATATTTTAGGTGTTAAACCCGACCCGACCCGACCCAAACCCGGCCGAATCCGACTTGAGCCCGAATTCAACCCGAACCTGACCCAAACCCGACCGAACCCGAATTCGACCCGAACCCGACCCGAACCCGCGGGTTGAGATCGGGTTCGGGTTCGGGTTGAACCCTTTGGGTTGAGGTCGGGTTCGGGCTCAGGTTCGGGTTGGACTCTCTACAATGCGGGTTAATGTCGAACCCGACCCTACTCGCCCGAGTTGCACCCCTAGTTCAACCCCAACCCGACCCGAACTTGCAATTGAGGTTGAGTTCGGGCTCGGGTTGCACTTTTCAGGTTGAGGTCAGGTTCGGGTTGAGTTCTGTGCAATGCGGGTTAAAGCTGAACCCGACCCGAAACCGACCCAACCCGCCCAAGTTTGACCCCAATTGTGCAATTCTGAATGTGTGCATCTTATTGTATTTGGCTATCACAATAGATTGATTTTATTTGGTTGTTAAAATTACAAAATGTTAGAGGAGTATATTTGGTAGGTTTTAGTAGTAGAATGTTTTAATTGAATGACATCATTGGTGGAAGATTATATCATCTTCATTTTTCTTCTTAAGAATCAAAATTGGCTTTGTTTTTAATTACCTTTTCCTCTCTAGCCCTAATAAGATTATTTTTTTTATTTATCAATTAGAAATACTATCATGAATCTAGGACCACTAACTAACGGTTCACGTTCCAAGTCTATTGATGTGAATGTTCACTTTGTTAATGTAAATTAATGTGCAAACTTTTGACCTCTAGCTATGTTTTTTTCTTTTAAAAAACAGGTGTTTTATTTGAATTAGTTGCAGTGGGTTTTTACTTTTTTCAATGGATAAAATAGTTGTGAATATCTTGAGGGAGTTTTAAAATTTGTAGATTTTGCATTTAGTAGGTCAACATTTGAAAACAAAATTATATGTTCATCTCTTGATTGGGACGGTTTATATTTGAAACTCAAACTGGTTTCACAACTTCATTGGGTTAGAAATTATCATGTTTGGATCCAAAATTTTGGGGCCATAAACCAACCATGTCCCAATAAAATCAATTTGTGAAGAGTTTCCAATTTAACCGATCGATCCTATTGTCATGCATCCCCACAACTACATATCAATAAAACTAATTCAACAAATATAAAAATAAATTTGACAACAGGAAAGAAGTGGGATCTGATTTCTAAATTTAAACCATGATACTATTGAAACCTAAAAAAAAACAAAGCCATGATGCTATGCTAACAAAGAAAAGAAGAAAAAGAGCAGAGGAAGATCTGCACCGTTGGATTCCCTACAATATAGGTCATATTTTATATAATATATGGTATATATGCATGGCACGTGATAAATGGGTGTCATCAAGAAATAATACAAAAAGTTGGTAGGGATACCAATAAATTGACATATAACATGCGATTAATTGCAAATAGATTTCACATGCATGTCTCACAAAGTCCACAATATACATGCACTCTGATATACAACCCCATGTGAATATATATGATTCATCTTATGATATAATGAATCTGACAATCTTTGGATTTGTAGGGAACAGTAAAAAAGATACTAAAATTTTGATTGTTTACGTGAAAGAGTGAAAAAATTTGCATCTATGAAAGCCACAGTTTTTTTTTGGAAAGCCACAGTTGAGTTGAAAGTTTGAACACATTTTGATGCAAGGTACACATATCATTATGAAAGTATTTAATATGAAATGCTGGGGACGACATGCATGACTGAGAAACTGAAATGATGATGGTAGTAAGGTTTTATTATATGTCTTTTAAAACAGTTTAGTTACTTGTTGGCTTGTTACGTACAGTTATTTTCAAAGTTTTGAAAATCTAACAGTTCTAACAGTTCAATGAACAAATAAAAAAAGATCGGGTCACGTATTACTTTTTCAACCATTTCAACCACCGAGTTAATCGGAATTGAACCGTTAATCAAAATTGAACTGTGACGTAATAAATATATCAATCATATTAATTATTAAAAATAAATAATATTTTATCATTTATTAGGGGACATAATCAAACTAATATTTCACAATTTAAAAACTGCATTACATAAACAGATATCATAAACTAAACATAAATAAAAGAAAATAACTCAATTTTGTAAGATGACGTATCTGAATAATGCTTTACAATTTAAAAATAAATAATATATTTTATTGTTATTTTGAAGAAATTGACTTTTGGGCTTTTAAACACCATTTCAATGAGTTTTTCGACTCCCACACAAATTTGGACGGTTCATGTAACCCGATAATGAGTCTATAAAACTGGTGGTTCGGTCAACGATCCAACCGGTTGAACTGGCCCGGTCTGACCCGATTTTTATAACACTGATTATTTTATTAAACAAGGTGTACGTCTATGCGTTGTTAATTAAATGACAAATCAAAAATATTTTTTTATTATTTTTTTTTAGAAAAGTACTACCATCAACATGGGCGAGACTAGCTTGAACCCATCATTTTTCATTGAACAGATAGTACCTCTACCAACTTGTCAAGAAGTGGTTGGGTAATCTTCATGTACATGTTATATAACAATTAAGGAAAAAATCCAAATAACCCCCAGTAAACTGTCTGGAATCCAAATAACCCCTTGACTTTGTAAAGACCATATAACCCCTTGAAAAACCTATATAAATCCAAATAAACTTCCCATGTTAAAATTTCATTGATAGATGAGAATTATTGTGTGAATATTCCATTTGATTAATTGTGATTGAAAACACAATATATCAAAAAACCCTACAGTTTATTAAAAATGTGAAAAACTCTCTATAATTGATGATTTTATCCTTTTGAATAGATCATAAAACCTTATCCAAAAGATTAAAATCGTTATAATTTACATTTGATTTTTTACATTTTTAACACATTGTAGTGATTTTTGATATTCAATCATGGTTAATCAGACAGAATATTCACAGAGTAATCCTAATCTGACAAAGAAAATTTAATTCAATGAGCTATGTGAATTTGCATATGTGTTTTCAATAGGTTATATGGATTATAAAAAAAATCAATGGGATGTGAATTTTTTCCAACAATTAATGTAAACGGATGAACAACAAAGTGCGATATCTAATATCATAAAGATGAATAACAATTTGCCACGGGATTAGCATAATTTACATTGTTGATATAATTATATACAAGTGAACAAAATATATAGAGTGCACAATAATATATATATATATATATATATATATATATATAGACGTGATTAGGTGCGGTCGTGAGGTCGGTTCACGGGTCCATCGCATCGGACGGTCGGGTGCGATTCACGTCGACCGTTAGATGCGATGGACCCGCGATCGCGACCGCATGACCGCACCTAATCGGTCGCGTGTATATATATATATATATATAATATATATATATATATATATATAGAGCCGATTAGGTGCGGTTTACGGTCGGTGCGGTGCGCGATCACGGGCCGTCGATCACGGGTCCATCGCATCGGACGGTCGGGTGCGATTCACGTCGACCGTTGGATGCGATGGACCCGCGATCGAACGGCCCACGTTAAACCGCACCGACCGCACACCGTACGTAATCGCGAGGAATGATACGGTGCGCAATGCGGGAACGTGCGCGAACGACCACGGGCCGTCGATCACGGGTCCATCGCGGGTCCATCGCATCGGACGGTCGGGTGCGATTCACATTGACCGTTGGATGCGATGGACCCGCGATCAGACGAACGACGTCGTTCCCGCACCGTGCGGGACGCCGCACGATATCACTCGACTATATATATATATATATATATATATATATATATATATATATATATATATATATATATATATATGGAAGTGATTCATGCGAGAATGCGGGAAGCGATCACGGGTCCATCGCATCGGACGGTCGGGTGCGATTCACATCGACCGTTGGATTGGACCCGCGATCGAACGACCGACGTTGTTTCCCGCATTCCCGCACTGAATCACTCGACTATATATATATATAGGGAGCCGATTACATGCGGTCGTGCGGTCGGTGCGGCCGTGATCACGGGTCGTCGATCATCCATCGCATCGGACAGTCGGGTGCGAATCACGTCGACCGTTGGATGCGATGGACCCGTGATCGGACGGCCCACGATCGCGACCGCACGACCGCACCTCATCGGTCGCGTGTATATATATATGATCGCGATTACGTGCGGTATGCGGTCGGTGCGGTTTACGACGTGGATCGTCCGATCGCGGGTCCATCGCATCCAACGGTCGACGTGAATCGCACCCGACCGTCCGATGCGATGGACCCGTGATCGACGATGATCACGGCCGCACCGACCGCACGACCGCATGTAATCGGCTCCCTATATATATATACACTGATTAGGTGCGGTGAACGGCGGGTGCGGCCGCGATCATGAGCCGTCGATCACCGATCCATCGCATTCGACGGTCGGATGCGATTCATATCGACCTTTGGATGCGATGGACCCGTGATCGGACGATCCATGTCGCGGCCACATCCGCCATTCACCGCACCTAATCGCTTCACTATATATATATATATATATATATATATATATATATATATATATATATTCAAGCATGTAAAAGAAGGGGGTAATGAACTGCATGTATTTTGGACGGAATGAAAATTGATATGTACCCTAAAGACTAATGAGACAAATCATAAATATACCTGTACCATCACATATAATCAAAGTAATAAGTAACAAGTATATATAGAATCTGGATTCCCCCAGTGTAGTGTGATGAGAAACAAATAAATTAAATTTCTGTATGGACCAATCAATTAAGGAGCTTCCCCTAGATACCAAAAAGAGGAGCTATATTTTCATCCTTTAATTCGCTAACCCACCCCAAAAATAAAATTTAGGGGTGGAGCTATATTTTCATCCTTTAGTTCTCTAACCCACCCCAAAAATAAAATTTGGGGGTGGGTTAGAGAAACCATGGAAAAAAGTAGAGAGAGAGAGGAAAGATAGAGGAGTTCTCGGGGGAGTTGGTGCCAAATGATGAAGATGGGTTTAGGAGGAGCTGGGAGTGGGTGGCGGGCTTAGACCGAAGTTAGACGTGAAGTGTGGCTTGAGGAGGAGTCAGCCTTGGACGGCTGAGAGGCACTCACTGCCCAAGATGATGGAGATCGAGAGGCGGTAGAAGCGGTGGATTTCGTGGATGTGGTGGTGGGTTGAGGTGGAGGGGGAGCAAGGGCAGGGAAGAAAGCGGGGAACAGGACATGCGAGCACGCAGCGAGACGTGCGGGGCGTGACGGCGATGGTAAGTAAGCGGACGTGAGGGAACGTGACAGTGACGGAGGACAAGAGGACGTGCGGTGGCGGCGATGGCGAGGAAGCGGACATGCGGTAACGCGACGGTGACAGCAGGGAAGAGGACGTGCGGCGATACGGTAGCGACGACAGGGAAGCGGACGCGCAGGGATGGGTTCCTCTTCCTGCTCTCTCTCTCTCTCTATATATATATTCTTATCTCTCTCTACCCCTCTTTTTCAAGGTTCTCTAACCTCAAAAAAAAAATTCTTTTTGGGGGTGGGTTAGAGAAACAGTGGGGTGGAAATATATCTCCCCTACCAAAAAATCATCTTTAATTCAAAACAAAAAAAAAATTCACTTTAACACGTAGTAATAGAAAAGAACCATGCATCCTCCACACATCAAAAAGTCTACAGTATCTCATAAGACATTAATTTGTATATGGAATATATTAGATGAAGCCTTTTATACATCTAAAATGCATTTAAAAATAATTAAACAAACATCTTCTAACAATATATATGTTTTGATTAAAAAAAAAATTTAAGTTGAATGAATATATTTTCAGTAAATATAAATTGTTTTTTTAATGATGTATTTACATTATCTAACGTGATTAGGTGCGCGCGCGCGTGTGTGTGTGTGTGTGTATATATATATATATATATATATATATATATATATATGGACGTGATTACGTGCGGCGAACGGCAGGTGCGGCAGCGATCACGGGCCATCGATCACGGGTCCATCGCATCGGACGGTCGGGTGCGATTCACGTCGACTGTTGGATGCGATGGACCCGCGATCGGACGGCCCACGTCGCGGCCGCACCTGCCGTTCGTCGCACCTAATCATTTTCATATATATATATATATATATATATATATATATATATATATATATATATATATATATAGGGACGTGATTCGGTGCGGCCGTGATCACGGGCCGTCGATCACGGGTCTATCGCATCGGACGATCGGGTGCGATTCACGTCGATCGTTGGATGCGATGGATCCGCGATCGGACGGCCCGCGATCACGACCGCACGATCGTACCTAATCGTTTATATATATATATAGAGTCACAATTACGTGCGGTGTGCGGTCGGTGCAGTGTGCGATCACGGGCCGTCGATCACGGGTTCATCGCATCGGACGGTCGGGTGCGATTCACGTCGACCGTCTGGATGCGATGGACCCGCGATCGGACAACGGCCCACGTCGCACATCCGCACCAACCGCACGACCGCGCGCGCGCACACACACACACACACACATATATATATATATATATATTAGACTATAAAAAAATACTGAGTGTACCAACTAGCTACTTATGTGTATATATACCCACCTCCACCACCCCTTTTCTCTATCCAACACACTCAACCTGCACTCCCCAAAAACCAAAACAACACCAAAACCATGAAACCACTCACACTCATAAACCTCCTCCACCTCTCCCTCACCACCCTCCTAACCCTCCTCCTCCTCCTCATCACCACCACCAAACCCCTCCTCCTCTCCCTCCTCTACTGCATCTCCCTCTCTCTCCTCCTCCTCCTCCACCGTCGCCCCCGCCCCGTCCTCCTCATCTACTACTCCTGCTACAAACCCGACTTCGACCGCAAATGCAGCATCGAAGCCTGCAAGTACTTCATCTCCTCCAGCCGCCGCTTCTCCCCCGAAAGCCAATCCTTCATGTCCGACATCCTCGCAAAGTCCGGCATCGGCGACGAGGTCTACGCCCCTCCTTTAGTCTTCCAGACCGACAACACCCAAGCCAAGCTTCGCTTGGCATTCCAAGAAGCCGAGGAAGGGATGTTCTCCGCCGTCGATTCCCTCCTCGACAAGACCGGCATCGACACTTCCATGATCGACGTCCTCATCGTCGCTTGCAGTGTTTTTGCTCCTTCTCCCTCGCTTTCTTCGCTTATTGTCAATAAGTATAAGCTCAAAGAAGATGTGAAGACCTATAACCTTAGTGGAATGGGGTGCAGCGCCGCCGCAGTGTCTATTGATCTTGCGGCCAAGATCTTGCGCAATGCGCGGGAGCCCAAGCATGCGCTCATCGTGGCCACGGAGACTATTAGCCTCAATTGGTACTAGTACTGTTTGATTAAGAGGAAGTGATTTGTTGTGTTTGCAAGGGTTTGATACACCCTTTGATATTGAAACCCCACCCCTCACTTTTGTATCTTTTGTATTTTCTCGGTGAGGCTTCATCTTTAAGAGAGAGAGACAGCGGGGGGAGGGTGGTGAGGGTTGACACGACGGTGGAGGGGGTGGTGGTGGTGGCAGGAGGTAAAGAAGGAAGGGGCAGGGGAAGGGGTAGTTGGAGAGAGAGAGAGAGAGAGAGAGGCGGCCCAACAACGCCCGCCACTGCCCCGCCCCCGCCATCTCTCTCCCAACCTCCTTCCCCTCTCTTTATTCTTTATTTATTTTTTTGTTAAAGAAGAAACCCCACCCCCATAAAAGATAAATATTGAGGGTGGGGTTTCAGTTTTAAGGGGTGATTTTATAGTTGCCCTATTTATGAAAAGAAAGAAAGACAAAAAAATATCCAATTTGATTCTTTTTTTTTTTGAAGTGTACGAAGGAACCAAGAGAATGAGCGTTAAACGGACTCCAAATTATGATCTCTTTTTAACAGGTACTTTGGCGACAACCGCCCGATGCTCGTCGCAAACTGCATCTTCCGCGTGGGTGCGGCGGCGGTGCTCCTCTCAACGACGCGCGGAGGTGGCGCTCGAAGGCCAAGATGGAGCTCTCCCTGTCCCTGCGCACCCACCGCGGGGCCGACGACGCGGCGCACAACTCGGCGGTCCAGATGGAGGACGCGCGCGGAAACGTAGGGGTCTCCCTCTCCAAGGACCTCGTGCGCGTCGCGGGGGAGGGTCTACGCGTGCACATGCGCGCGCTCGCGCCACTCGTCCTCCCGCTCTCCGAGGTCCTCCGTTACGCGTGCGCGTGCGCGCGGTCCGCGCTGGCGCGTGATGGCGAGAGACGTCACGTCGTCGTGCCGGACTTCATGGCGGGGTTCGAGCACGCGTGCGTGCACACGGGGGGGAAGGCGGTGATCGCGGCGATCGGGCGGACGATGGGGCTCGACGAGTACGTGACGGAGCCCGCGCGGATGGCGCTCCACCGGTTCGGGAACACGTCGAGCAGCCTCGTGTTCTACCAGCTCGCATACTTCGAGGCAAAGCGGCGGGTGAGGGTGGGGGACCGCCTTTGGATGGTCGCGTTCGGCACGGGTTTCAAGGCTTGTAGCCTCGTGTGGACCGCGCTCCGGGACTCTGCGCCGGACACCGACAACCCTTGGAACGACTGCATCCACCAGTACCCGGTGAAAGGGTGGTAGGGGCTTAGTTACATATATGTGTGATGCAGTTTGGGTATGTATTATGTGACTTGTATTTGATGTTTTGTGTTGGGGGGTGGGGAGGTGTTAGTCTGGCTTGTGACAAGGAGGATGTTTGTTATTTAACTCATGAATGGATATCTATTTGGTTTATGAATTGTTCATTTTCAATACATAAATTAGGTCAGCTTGACGTTCATTCTAATTAATCTCATTATGTTAGAATACTCAAAAAAAATTTGTTTTGGAATCATCAATTCCTATGTTTATTTATGGATATTCCATGTATGTCAAATTTCTCCTTATATAAAATATATCAGAATTGAATTTCTAGGGAAGAAGAATAAGATGTAATGTTGTTTTGTGTTTTGGTGGTGTTACTTGGGCTTGTGACAAGGAGAATGTTTGTTTTGTTATTAATGAATGGAAAATTACCTTGCAACTTCAATTTTATTTTGAATAATATCAGGTATATAGTACTGTATGTCACGAGCATATGTTTAATTTTTTAAAATTATAGATCTCTAAATATATGTTTTGATGAAAAATATATCAAACTCTATGTCAATTTGAATGAACCTATTTTGGGTTGGATATGAATAGGGGCAACCAGTGGGATTTAGTAACATCGTCAGAGGTGGCCGGTCGTGTGGAGTGTGAATGAAGCGAGATAGTCTTTTGTGTTGTTAGTTTTATTCTTTTTAGCTAATTATCTCTTAAGTCTTAGTTTTGTTTCTCTTTGTAAAAAAAAATTAAGGAGTTATATACTTCATGTAAGGAGGTATAAATCTTGCTAGACAGCTATGGAGGTATGTGGGTTGTACAGCACGGACTACGTGTAACAACACTCTTTTTTTTCTCATTCAATCGAATCAAGAAACCTTACAAACTTGCCACGTGATGTATTGAACTCATGAATGGATCAGTTCGGTTTCTGAATTTTTTATTTCAATATTTATTCTCATTCTATTGGAATACCTAGAAAAATTACGTTTGGAATCATCCATCATGTGTTCATTTCTATATATTCATGGTCAAATTCTCTTCCTACACAATCTAACATAATTGAATTCCTGGAAAAGGGTTAGAGTTACCAAACTGGCTCTCTTAGGTATAATTAAATAATGAATTATTAAACTGAATCATTCATGGAGATCCAAACTGACTGCTATTCCATATTGGATCCGATCTCACTGTAGGGTATGGTTTTCTTGAATGCTGAATGAATAATGGAGTTACTGAAGTGGCTAAATAATACAAATGGTCACCAAGTATTATGAAGCACGTGCAAGCATTGGAAATATTTACTCTTTTTAGTAGGAACCCATTTAAATACCCCATGTTACTTGTATTTTTTTGTCTATCATCACCTACTATATGTATGTACGCCCGCTTTGGACATCACATGCTTCTTGGATGAAAAGAGTAAATATTTTCTAGATATTGATTCTTGCTAATAGGGGAAGAATTGAGTAGAAAAAAAATACTTATCCATAAAAAACAGGTCCAATTTTTAAATATTACTAAGATTCCGTTTAGAGCCAATTATCAAATCGATTTTGTTTATATAAAAATAAATTTTCAAATAACCTCCCCCAAATGTTTTTCTTTTTAAATTCTGTCAAACTTTTTTTTATCTCAAAATTTGGTTGTGTTAAAAGTTCATAAAATAGTTTTTATTAATAAAAAACTGGTTGTATAACGTTTTCGAAAATTGATCCCAAAGGCCACTGAAGCAGGTGACAAAAATTAAATAGGTGAAATAAAGGTGATTTCATAGTCTTCGGGTGCGTTTGGTTGCGCGATTGCAAAACTGATTCTACAGGAATCTGCGATTGCAAAACTGATTATGTAGGAAGCTCATTTTTTCAGCTTTTTGAAATCGCAGCTTTTGGACACTATTTGCCTGCAATCGCTGGATTTGAAACTGCGATTGCAAAACTGTTTGGTTGCACGATTATAAACGCAGCTTCCTGCAATCGCAAACGCTGCGCAATCGCGCAACTAATGCACCCGAATCGTGTGGGACTGGCAAAAGTAATGCATAGAGTGAGGGAAAGTGCATTTGAAAATGGAGTCTTGAAATCATTTATTGCTTCCAATATATTAAAAGTACTTGGGTCCACCTAATAATACAATTGATGTAGCATGGGCGCGCTGAGACACTCACTCTGTTTTATAATCTGTTTTACAGTCACATATGCCATGATATATATACGAGATTTTATCATAGTGTATGAAGTAAAATAAATTTTTTATTAAAAAATACACTATTATATCTTAGTATATATTTCATTTCATATAATAGTATGTGTCTCAATAGGAGAGTGTAAGATTTCTTTAAAAAAAACCAATTTTGGACTGCAAATGGTGTTGTGCTAGACATAGGGTTGAACATATCATTATCCGTTGGAGTAAATAGGGCATGTAACCCCACCCGTACATCCATCACTCCATCCTGAAAATAAAATTTTCTTCGGATGGGGTGCCCTACCTAGCTAAGCATTAACATTAAATTGGATAATCAAATAATATATTAGATTAATATGAAAATTTATTAATAATGTAATGTATCATGATTGTGATTAATCATAGAAGATAACAAATATAAACAACATATAATACAAATCTAAATATATTTATAATATACGTCAAATACAGATATTTTTTGAATAAGATACACTGATATCCATATCCGTACTCCAGATCTGATTTTTTGGACACGGATACGGATTTGAATATGGTTTAAATTTTTTTCTAGATAGTTGATAGGTTTAGGTGGATCATGTATTTTTAATATATTCGAAGCAATAAATGATTTCGATAACCCAGCCCCTCAACCCCCCTCTCATTTGATCCTAAAAGAATGGTCCTTTTCCAACTTCACGGGGTGGAAGTAACGCAATGTGTAGTTGGGATCTGTTTTTGTGTAACTTCTTTGGTCTTTTTTACATAGCACTTGTTTTAAAAAACAAGGATGTTCCGAATGTGTTGTTGGAGTGTTTGACAAAATGCCAATGATAGACATGATGATTGGGTATACATTGGTTTGGTTTTAAAGGTGTGCCTCAGATTGTGGAGAGCTTGAATAAGCTGTTTTGGATACATGGATTGATCATGAAGTGTGGGTTCAGTTTGAACAGCTTTGTCGAAGTCGAATTTGTCGATATGTATGCGAAGTTTGGGTTCGGTGACATTGAGAGTACTTACTAATGCGAGCTCATGTTTGCGAGATTGGGGTGGGAGAAGATAATGTTTTTACTACAGAGATTGTGAGATTGCTAGAAAAGGTTTTCCTTCCTCGACGCAACAAAGGCGGTTTTTGGGTATTGATATTGTTGTTGGGAATTCAATTATGAATCTATGTATCTAATGTGGAAGCATAGCTAGAGCTCACAGATCATTGAGCAGCATGAGGAGATGGAATGCAAATTTGATATTTGATGTTGATGATGGGTTGGTTTAAAAATTGCTCCGCGTATTGAAGTACAGAAGACGAAAGAAACACACATTCACAAAAGAGAAGATATTTACATGGCTCAGCAAAGGTTGCTTGAGAGGGAAAATCCAACTCTCCATCTCAAACCTTAGGGCTGCATACACAATGCCCATTCACTCCACAGAGAGCTAACCACATAGTTCGACCCGTGTTTCTAGTCGTAGGGGCAAACAATATCTCAACCATGGAAAACTATGCTACTACAATTCTTCTTTGATGATCCAAAATGCAAGACATAAACCCAACAGGGGTTATTATGTTCCAAATGGAAGTAGCAGGGAGGCTTTGGCTTGTTTTATAGAATGAATCATAGTGGATTGCATGTTAGCCCAGCTTCTATCAGAAGTATGATAAGAACAAGATCTGGTGCAAACAATTGCATGTCGTTGTTCTTAAGATTGGATTGCTATCGGATGCCTTCATTAGCGATGAATGGGATAGAATGTAAGTGAATTATCAATTACCAGATATAGACAAGGCAAAGAGAGTCTTTGACAGAACACTTATGAGAGCTGATATGATTTGGAATGCCATCGCCAAAAAATGTTCGTCATCATTCCTCAATGGTACTGTGAAAATGTTAATTATCTTTTTTTCCCCTCTCTCTCTAGGCTTTGCCAATTTGGTTATTAATAGAGTAATGTCAATGTCTTCATTCTTGTATTAGGTCTAGCCGTCTAGGTAATGTATGATCACAGTTCATTGAAGTAGATTTGGGGCGCCCAATGGTGGGTGAGTAGCATTTACTCCAAACAATGGTTTTTCAATGTTTTGCTTCAACATGGAACTGTGTTTTGGTTCTTCCTGATAGAGATGCTGTGTATGTGATCCACAACAAGTACTCTTCCCACCATTGTGTGTTTCACTCATATTTTTAAGGAAACTAGCTATAGATATTAAGAAGGGAATAACAAAAATAATTCACAAAATAGAATGTATTTGTCCAATTTTTGTTGTTGGTGCAAGAAACATTCTTTCTTCAAAGTGATGGAGTGAATATTTTGTTTACCAGATCAGTAATTAAAATTTCTAATTGTTTTGTGGGTGGAAAATAATGACATATATGTGGATCTTGGCTTAATCGAGATGTGAAATATTTTCTCATATATCTACATTAACTATGAAAATAACGAATTAACTATCATGTGTTAATCCTTAGTAATTAAATTATTCTTTTTTAAATGAAATGATTAAACATGCTATAGATATGCCAAGTTACATTTGCAACTATGCAAGTCTGTTTTTTGTTTTATTTTATAGAGCTGCAATTTGTGTTAGTTAAGGTGTTTAAGCAGGACATTAAGCTTTCACTTTTTTCATGAGAGTTTATAAACACTCTATAATAACCATCAGACAATAATACTGATAAACAGTTGATTAAATATCTGAGTTTCTTATTTATTTAACAATTAAGTTTCTTATTTACTTCTTTGGGCCTCCATGGATTGGAGTTATGCGTAGGAGGATGTGAGAAATTTTTTTTGTGCTTATTTAGGCAGCGTGTGGAAATGAAAAACAGCTTTTCACTTATTGCTTTGAAATTAGATTCCCAGGAAGCATATCTTTCTTAGATTTATGAAAAACTCATTTTTCAGAAATAAAAAGTTGTGCTTAGCTTTACCCAAACCAAAACGAGTTTCCAAATGCTACCTTAAAATTGGAGCATCTGAACTGAAGTTGGAAATTTTGATCATTGGTATCAAACATATATCATGGAAGTTCAACACAAGATATGGAAATGTGTAATGGCCTCGTTATACAGGGTTGCAACTACCCTACGGAGAAAGGGATTCTCATAGCAGAGCAAAAACCTGAGCTTGGGAATGGAAATGTGTATTTGTACAAAAGAATTGGCTATCCCATTACGGCATTAAATGGATGTGGGAAGAAGGTAAACAGTACGTGTAGCCGTGTATATAAACTATAGAACTGCTCGCACTCGGGATATCTCTCGACAATATTGGAACTGCTCTCTGCTGAGTTTCAAGAGGACGAGCCAAAAATTGAGATCTTGATTTGTAATCGAATTGCAGTTTCTTTGTTGATGTTGTTGGTTTAGGTGAACTAATGTATCGTATAATGGATTTACCGGAATTTTCACCTTTTTAGGTTGATTCAGGCCTCCATCCATTCTTCCATATCAGTGGTACAACAAGCATCCATACTGCAAAGAATAAAAAATGTAATTTATGATTAGCACCTCTTAGCTTTCTGCAAAATATAGAACAAAATGAGTAGTAACTTAGCAATTTTCGACATGTTTAGACATATTAGTAACTTTCACTATTATGCTCTGACCAACCTAGTAAACCCTTGACCATTCAAGGGCAATTGCAAATTAAGTTTTGTTAAGAATTGTTCGAAGTATGGAAACATCAAGTAGCAATGGGATCAAGTAAATTTACTGTTGTTTTTAGAGGAGCAGAGAATCAGAGAAATGCTTGTTTATATCTAAGGAAACTAGTGATAGCATAAAATAGAAAGATTGATGAGGGAAGATCTGTTGAAAAAAAGACTTGAATGGTAGTGGTAAGAACAAAGATTTTGTTATTCACTATTGGTATATCTTTATGAAATATTCATACAGCGATCAATTACAATATCTGATTTCAGTCAAGTTTGATATGTGTATCTTAGATATCAGTTTAACATCATTGTATCTCAACAGCATGACAGTGTTCACACATGTTGCAAACTTTTAATTTTCGTTTTCGTTTTACTTTAAAAAAAAAAATTAATTTTCGTCAAAATATTTAATAAATCTCAGTAACTAAAAGATGGTATTTTTTTTGGGTTCACTGTTGAAATAACCATGATGACATATTTAAATCGAGTACTTACTGTAGAAGCAAGCAGCTAACCATTCATTCACAATTCTGACCCAAGTGCTTGTCCATCCAACATCCATTGTCCATCTGCAGAATCATGTTCTGTTTCATTAGCAAGAACAGATTTACATAGTGGGATTGCAAATATACCATACCTCTCAGGGGTATGAGTTTCTAAATATATCTTTGATTGCATTCAAAACATTATTTTTGACCTTTTTAAACCTCTAGCTGAAGCAAGTTCTTTACAAGATATCGAGATCTATGTTATTCGGGTGTGTCTTCAATAACACGTGCTTATTTGTGTTCATGTGGTTCTTAGTTAGTCAGAGAAATTTCATGTCATGGATGTAAAAGTTAATCTACGAATCATAATGAAAGGTAAAATTTACCATTATTGATTGTCTATAGTAGAACAACTACCCCTCCTCATTCACTGGGAGATAGTCATAGCTTTCTCATTTTAGTGTTCCAACAATTAACTAATTAGAATTTGTATGATCATTTCGAGTGGACCAATGAAAAGCATGCCTTGCCTTACACTTCATCAAGCATCTCATAAGAGGAAAAATATTTTAGCCATACGAAATGAGCATTCTCACAAAAGAAGGGTATTACTGTTCAGGCATGAAGAAAAGAGGGCATCAAGATCCTATATTGTGGGCTTTGGGAATGTTGAGAAATGAACATTTATTCCAGAATTGGAGATACTTCTAAAATTTTGAGGAAATCCTTTGACAGATGGTGGGTAGATAGACTGAAAGAGACTGAACAATTAAGGATGAGAGTTTGGTAGGCTATGTGGTTCCCTGGGTTTACAGAGAACCTGTTTCTATAATCCTTTTTTATTTCTTAAAAATAAATGTCTCCTATGTTGTGATAGACAGTCATACAGTTGCAAGTTAATATAAACTGTGTAACAAATCAATCGAGGTTTGTAAAATAAGCAAAACGCATGCTGCAACTTGACATGGAAAGAGGGATACAAAATTGACCCAATAGTATGAAATGCTTAAATATGGAAACATTTGGATATACTTGAAAATTTATGAAGGTATGGGATCTTACTTTTTCATAGTATGATGCATATTCCAGCCAATGAATAGCATTCCAAAGTACATCGCCCCCATTGCAAAAACAAAATGGAAGAAGCCATATCCATATGGAACATCATCTTCGGACTGAGTTTGTTTCTTCTTAAACTGGAGGTATGTTGGATATACATAAATACAAGAATTTGGATAACTGATAAATAAACTAAGCTAGCAGGAAATACCTGAAAGGATCTGGAGTCCACCCCTGCTGAAAATGTTGCTATTACAATGGCAAGTAACGCTATAACAAAGCTCTGTCCAGAAATTTAGTCCCCTCATCAGACATATAACAGCATAGATGAATCCATGACCATGCAAGCTAATGCAATGCTCCAGGAAAATTACAGAGAACACCGTGAAACTTACAAAGGCAGTGTAATATTAATCACAAAAAGCAAATGCTAAGATAGATGAACAAAATATTGGTTTCAGTCACAAGTAGAAAACTGTAACCGTTTCATGGACCAAAATGTTTGAAATATTCAAAAAAAGAATGTTGACACACTGAATATCTATTACCCAGTATGCTTTAAGAATATTATCCCATGAACATCAAAGTCATTCGATTTTAGATGGGCAGCCCAAGCAAAGATAGAATTTTTTGAAATCCTGGATGATTTAGCTTTGGATGTTTAACACTATTGGTTTTACAGAAGTTTTGAATATTACTGTGATAGTAAGCCAGTCTGATTTTGTTGCGGCATCTGCTTTCTTGTTACAAATTTCTGTTCGAGGTTCACTGTCAATAATACAATTACCAAAAAATGAAATTAGTACTCTTATAAAACTTTAGCTAAATCATGTCTCAACTTATAATTCAATAGATATTCTGTGTAAATGAAACGAAGACGGAGGGTAAAGTTACCTTCTGACGGCACACCAGCACATGAACACCAGATACATCCCCATTAACCCTGGAGCCAGGAAACCTGCTTTTATCTATTTGAAGGTGAGAACAAGTAAGGTCTAGGGATAGACAGTGAGTGTGAAAAGGCATTGTGAGTACAACTCTGAAGATCACTATGGATAAAATCAACTTACCTTGGAATGGACAGAGACGAAGGTCGTGACTTGTATAAGAACAAGAGTCCAAGTGATAAAGAAGATATTAAGCTTGCAGGATGGCTTGGGTGCATACCATATGTACATCAAGACAATCCCCAAAATGGAAGTGAAATGTGCAGCGACTGATAGTATGAGGAACTGGAGACGGCTGCAATTCAGGCCTTATTACATATTAGTTTTATTTGGAGCTTAATGTCAGACATGATGTAATTTGTTTCTGATCTTTGACAGTATTTGCTCTCAGTCATTATTATAGGTGAATGTGAATACTAGTTTACTGCAGTAGTTCTTGTGCTCTGTTGATTCACGAACAACTTTTACATCTGTTCAATAGTTTATTTATGTATATATTACTTGGAATACTTCTGATTATAGAATGTGTAAGCATAAATGAAAAGTTGTTTAATAAAGAAGTTAATTATCGGATGTACATCAGGCATGTGAAGTTAGGGAGCAAGAGCAACTGGTAGATGAATTGGTGTGGGCAAAATGAAGATGCTTAAATGAATATGCTCCATGACTAAATTAGTAGGGTTCTGAAAGAGTGTTTCAAAGAAATTTAGAGATAGATTCACTATCATTATCTATTTGTTTTAATTCTTTTTTATATCTAAAGTTTAAATGAAGTTTGAAAATTTTACAAACGTTGTGAATATGATTGACTTCATATTTCGGTTTTGGACCCAGTTGATATTAAAATAGAACTGCTGGGTCAAGCTTGAGGACTAGATGATACCATAACAGATCTGTTGTTTAACAATGACATGTTAAATGTAAATTAACGCCACCAGGGAAAAGGGATATGAGAATCAAGGCTCAGTGGTATAATGGATGTGACGAGAAAGTATGAAGAAAGATAATAAATCCATTGATGATTTCATCTTGTATGGGAGCTAATGGTGAAACAAATTGTAAGATGATCCTTAAATTATCAGGAGAAAGTTTCTGATGATGAATTATGGTGGTGGTATTGCATAAGTTGCATGTAATGTAGACAGAATCCTGCATCTTTTTTTTTTCTTTTTTTCTACTAGAACAAAAGAACAATCATCTATAATCTGTTGCACAAATGGAGCGGGCTTCTCTAAATGTGTTTGGAGAAAGACTTACCTTCTCAATCTAGTTGCATTAGGATGGTATGTTAGAAAAATTACAAAGGTTTATATTTTCGTTTAATTAAACTAATTTGCAAATGACACTAGTCATTAGAAGAATTGGTCGTACCATCTGTTTGCGTATCTCTCCGAGTAGCAACAATCATTCAGCCATGTTATGAAGCTTACAACACTTATGAGCTGAATTACTAGGAAGATCCTGAAAAGAAGTATGCCAAAAACCACCATGAATATTTCAGAAGAATTTTTGGCTTAAGGTGGAGGATTGAGCAAGCAGAAATGTAAATAGGTTGGAAAAAATACCCTGCTCCAATATGCGCAATCTCTCCTGCAAAAGAAATAAAACAATGATTCACCTTCTCATGGTGAGAAATTATCCTTTCAAGTACGACAGATGAAAGCATTTGCTTCTCTACAACTAACCATAGAGCTGAATGAATGCAGAGGGAACAACAAACGGGAGCGTCATTGTAGCGATCCACAAGATAATCTTGGCCGGCCACCATCCACAATGCCAGGAATCTCGTGGCTCATTCAGCTTTCTTGATCCGACTGTTGTGAGAAACATTGTGAAGAAGAATATCTAGATCCAAAAATCAAGGCTCATCATGTCAAGTAAGGATTTCACACCAGGAAATCATTCTCTTCCAATTTCTCTCTTGATATATTTATCCATTTTTGAAATCTTTTATATTCCATCAAGAACCAAACCAGTTTTTTAGCAACATTGGCGACAAACAATATTTAGTCAGTGTTCTTATACATAGAAACGTATCCGAATTCCAAAATAAAATTTGAAACTGAAGTATCATTTGCAGGAAGGATACGAAACAACCGAAGCTTATGCGAAGGACGCCTTCGGTTCCCAAACAGTCACGAGCACCTTTGCATCCTTTCAGTCCTGCATTTTACACTCAAGTCATCCTGAATGGCAAACAAAGAGAATTTAACTCCAAAAACTAACAGAAAAGTAGATAGCATACTCTTTAGATCTGACAGTGTGGTCCGCCCATAATCTCTGACCGCCCACGCCAGGAGATTCGTCGCTAGGAAGATCAGGCCGTACACAAACCTTGCCAAGGACGGGTTGGGCCCCATGAACTTGCTGCAGCAGGACTCCTCAATGAACTCGGCATACCTCTCGGTATGCCTCACTGTAATCCTCGCTTCCCCTCCTCCCTCGGTCTCCATCACCTCTGAAACAGCAACACATAATGGTCTTATCATCTTATGTATGGATTCAGGTTCTGCATCTTATATGTGTTCATTTAGTTGTGTGTGATGGGCTACAACACGCCACGCCACACCTTGTTTTGGATTGCTGTGGTGTTTTTAGTTAGTTATCAGTAGCTTTGCTTGGCAGGTCATGGTTTCTTGGGGAGGTGAATGATTAAGCGTGCAATCCAAAAGGATAGGATCCAATGATGTTTTTCGCCACAGAAAAGCTTTTGAAGTTAAGATGCGTATGTTATGCTATAAAAACAGGGGAGTCTGATATAGGTGGGTCCCACTTAATCAGACACACAAATTTATTGTTTGTTTGATCATATTATAATGTCATGTATTGCACGAACGATCGTTACGTTTGGGTTTTAATATGACTGAGAAAACCCGAACTAAAGGCATGATTAACTCCAAACACCGAGCAATCCTTGTTTATTCATCCATGAATCACATGCAGTCTAAACTCTCATTTGAATTTTTCAACATATCATTTTATTTTATCCAATACGGTTGGGTTGTTTGGGTAGGAGAGCAAGGGGAGAATAGGAGGGAATTAAGGAGAATAAGCAAACAAACAAAAAAACTGTTATTTTGAAAAATATAAATTGGTATAACTATGTCAAAATATGTTGGAATGAGCTAATATTTGTTTTCTAAGTCCCCTTTGAATGGTGTTATTTCATCCAATTCATTCCACTGGCATAAATGGGTCTCACTGGTAAATCAACTCTTATTATCTCTTATGAATCATGGGGTCCACAAATCAAATAATTTGTTAACTTTTTATAAATCATTTTTCACATTTTATTCACATTTATTCACAACTTACTAAACAACAAAATTTTATTTTTACATTTCCTAACAAGAATAACTAAAAATACAATTCCACTTGTATAATTATCTATTTCTATCACAATAATTTTTATTTTAGAAAAATGTTGCCCTCAACCATTTTGCTGCCACACACATTATATATATTATATATATTTAGTTAATGGAGGTCATATTCATATGAATTGCATATATTTTTACATTTTTTTGTAATATATAGCATATACTGACGTATTAGAATATATAATGTGGATTATGTGATTTCATTGAGTGTGTTAGTGATACAGCAACTAAAAAAGAGACTACAAAACCAACTGAATATTTTAAAGTCCATTTGTTTTTAGTTATTAATGTGATTACACATGACAAATAAACTATTACAATACTTTCCTAAAATGTTATCGGTCTTTATACTAGCTTATCTAAGCATGAGTGTTATGATTTATCTACGGTAAGCAAACTTCTTCTCTTTTTTTCTGTTTTATTTATTTATTTATTATTGTTATTGAACCTTACTGGACCCTTGTCTTGCATGGTTCATTCAATTTTTCTAGTTTTAAAATTTAAATGTTCATCTATAGAAGCATAAACCCTAATAATGTTTAAACAATATCAAATACAAAAAGAGATAAAAACCTAAAACAGAGAAATTTTATTATTTTAGAAAATCTACTGATTTGATCGTGCTCTATTTTTAGGCAAGTTAACAATGAAATCAAAAGATCGAGAATTAATATGTATATAAATGAGTAAATCAATAACATTTTTTTTATTTAAAAAAAAACAAAGATCACTGCAATTGCTCGAACAGAGACACTTATGATTCCTAAAAATGCGTAAATTCTGAATTTCATGCTATTGATCGTGCAATGCTGATTGAAATTAAAGATTTCCCCAAAAAAAACATAAAACAATTCGATTCAATGCAATGCCGATTCATGGATCGAATTGACGACGAAAAGATCAAATCAATTGTTCAGAGAAGATGTTTTTAGATATGAATCCAGACTCACCTCCGATGGAGACTCCACCCGGAGAAGCTCCTCTCCGCCGTCCGATCTTCAATTCAACGGCGGATCTTTGTTTGTGTGAGAGAGAGAGAGAGAGAGAAGGAGAGTTTGCTTTTGCGAGAGGTTTTTCGTTCGTTAAATATGTTTTTTTTCTTTAATTTCCCGCGTCTGCTATCGCTTTTGGTTTTTATGCGATTCCGATGTGGAGGATCATGGACGTACAATGAGTGAACCTTTTGTTTGAGGTGGGGGGGACATGAACTGGACGATGGGGATGTGGGTTTTGTCGTGAGGGTTCAGACGATCGGCACCGTCCATTCGATTCTGGGCATCACGTGTGACCATGTGCGTGTGATCAGGTGGGGTGCACGTGTAAAAAAGCGGAAGTGGACGCTTTTTTTTCGGTTAGCTCTATACACCTCTCTCGAAAATGAAAATTTTTCATATTAGTAATGGGATTTTTATCCGTACATGCATGGATATGTATATTAAAGAGTAAAAAAAAAATTTATTAATAAAAAAATCATTGATAAAAATATTATTAATGTATTTTGATGTACATGTGTCATCCATCTAGATACATATTGATAGAAATCCTATCAGTACGTACCGCTAGTCACATTCTTGATCTCTTATTCCTATTTTTGATTAATGTAAGTTGTTATGTTTTTAATAAACACATGATAAGAATAGATCTTTTGAAAATTTAGTGAAATATTTTTTTTTTAATAACCCCATCTATGAAAATCCCTGAAACTGCCACTAAGTGTACCAGTCTTAAAGGAAAATGATATGTTCAGCGTTGTGTGTAATCCAATCTGCATCCCTCATCGTTTTCTTTTCTTCTAAATATACACTCATCCATTGAATTATTTACTGATATAAAAAGTGAGGTATATAATGGGACACACTAGTATTTTTTAAAATTTTTTAAATTTTTATACATTACAATAGTTTTATAATGCAGTATATACTGCACTATCCTGTGTATAGGTGGCTAGAAAATTTAATATGTGCTACAATTCTATAAAACAGAAGTGTATCAGCACTCAATGAAAAATGTCACATTGGTCCTATATAATTGCGCTCGAATTTAGGTATATTGGGATACATGAGTGTTTTTAAAAAAAAATTTTAAAAAAAAATTTTCATACACTACGATGATGTAGTATACACGAGTATCCCTCAGTCGGATTGGGACCCCATAACAATTCATCCGGCATGTCCACAGAGATCGCCTACCCCTCGAGGTCGCGCAGAAGGTCGGCGCATTCTTGCACTTGGAGGTCGTTTGAGATGCGCCGAAAGTTTAGCCGCCATTCTCCACTCCCCATGTCCCCCGCCACACCTCCCTCGCAAGTGCTTCCGTGGACATGGCAAGATGGAATAATAGGGGATATCTGGCCCACAGGGACGTGTCACTGCACCATCAGTCCGACCAGAACCTGATCCGATCGCCTCTGCCCAATCTCTCCTTGCTCCAATAGATTACGTATATAGTAGTTTGTTTGGTCGTACTGATAGAATCAATCCTATATTCAGTGTCAATGCTTACCAACAAGTGTGTATATTTTGAAAGTTTTGTGCAGTTACTATCCTTTTAGATGAATCCATGTACCTTTTGTTCAAGCCTAATATCAGATCGAGCTGGTTAGAATTTTATCCATAATAACGGGCAATGTTATGTGCATTGTTTTTTATAGTCCTCACATTCATTAACTTTTATTTTTTTATTGTGTATATTTATTTATCAAAATATATACCTTCGGAACTCTAATTGTATAACTGCACACAAAAAAATTCATATGTTTTATGTAATGAGAAATATATATCTCATTCATCTTTCTTTGCTTAAAACTCAAATGCAACGCTAATGTGATGTGGATCTAACAAGTGTCACGTACCATGAGTTTTTTTTTATTTTTATGTATAGATAAAAAAAGAGATCGAAATATAATATATGCTAGAATTTGAAAACTTATTTTCCAGGATGAAGCATTCATAGGCTCATAGCCTTACATCAACTGTGTATGATATATCTATGAAAGTCCCACACAAATTACTAATCTAACCCTTCTTGGTGCATTGAGTGAAGCAGGTACCAATGCAAGCATCCATTTTTCCTTCATCATCTGCCATTCAATCATGTAAAAAAAAGTAAGAAAAAGTTTGAATCAATTGGAATTTGGAAGTAGTTATTAAAAACAAGTGATTAAAAAGGTAAGAGTACAATATTAGAATCACATGCAATTATGAAAAGCATTATCACTGATGGAGCATCATTTCAGAAGAGATTGGATATGAGGTTTATTGTTTCCAAACTTTCAATAAATGTTTTTTTTTTTTTTTTGCTTGGTAACTTTCAATAAATGTTGTTAATTAATATAGTCCGCACAAATCATGACATCAGCAATTTGCTTCATGTGGATCCATCAACGATAATGCAAGAAAGTGTGCATTCAATTCATTAAGTGTATATTTCATATTTTATAAAATTATATATATTTCAAAAGTGACTGAACTGATAATATCATTATTTATAACTAACAAAGCGAGTGAACTCATTAAGGATGATAAGCAATTAGGGTTGGGGATTTTCACCAGGATCGACGACAGCGCAGGAGGACTTGGCACAGCCGGTGACGCATCTGGCAGCGCTGGATGGCCCGTGTCCGGGGTTGAGGCAGTCATTGAAGCAGTCCATTGCGCACCAGTACTTTCCCCCACCACGCGACCTGCAGTCATGGTAGCATCGGTGGATACAGCCGCCGAGGCCGGCCATGGCCGGATCGGTCACCAAGGCCAACATGACTATCACCACCACAAGTTTAAGCCCAAGTCTCCTCTTGAGCATCATTGTCTTAAGATTTCATAAAGAACATGAAAAGCACACTAGACAATGCCTTATTTATAGTTGGGAGGCCAAGATCCATGCATGACTAGAAGAGTTTCATGCGCATGTGCATGAGTAGTCATTTGATGTTTCATGATGGACCATGTATGTTTTTTTTTTTCCCTAATTTGGGAGAATTTTTTCTTAATTTAGTCTCTCCACAAGAGTAAGGCTTGAACCCAAGACACTAAATGAATACTTTTTCGATGTATGTATGTGTGGTAAGTCAGATGGATAGGATTAGGTTAAAGTTTAGCCTAAAACAACCAACCCAAAGGTGGGAGGTGTCAACCAAAATCCAACCATCAAATCCGAGGAAGTCAACCCGAATCCAACATGTCGAATTTTACCTGGGTTTGAGTTGGATTCGGGTTTCATCCAAGGTTGGATCAGATTTGAATCAAGTTCAACAAGTTTTCAATTTGGTGTTGCTCCGAACAATTTTTACTTCTCAGTACTCGTAATGAAAAATAGTCAACACAATGATATATGTGATAAAAATAAATTAGAAAATGAAAATTTTATCTTACAAATAAAATTTGAATTAATTGACCTTATAAATTTTATCTTACAAACTAAAATTTGAATTGACCTTAGAGGATCCAAGGCTGGCTTGTCTATGCCTTGCACATGGGCATGCAACAGCCATACATAGCCATATTTTATCCACATGCATGAAGCATGCAAGTTGAGTGAGTGAGGAGGAGACAAGGGAGTTGATGAAGACTATGATATGCCAGGTTTATAGATGGAAATTGGTTTCAGATGCTTGCTATTTAGAGATCTCTAATATCTGGTTGTTTCCATGCTGGTGTGTGATTTTTTGTGTGATTTCCAGCACAATAGTTGGACCCTGAAACCCTTTGCTGTTGCAAGTCCTCAAGCTCAACAAAAACTGTGTTTTCCATGCAATTTGGGTGAGCAGAAATGCAAGCCAGCATGGTAGGTCTATAAATGGGTTAAACAATCTGCATTTATCTCTAATTTGTGGTCCATGAAATGGTATAACCAGTTAACCCCCACATATGACAGATAATTTTTTTTTTTTTGGTAGAACACATATGACAGATAAGTTGATGCACTAGCATTTGCAAAACATTTTGTTGGAGCACTGGTGATATTTGTTCCTCATAATTGAAAATTGGATGGGTAAGATAGGTTGAATTAATAGATGGAGAGAAATGAATGAGTACGTGACAAGGGACCCTAATTTTTAAGGTGTTTGGGACGGATAAGACATGGAATTCATAAGTTATTCTATGATATATAACTATTATATAACCTTGTTTAGATAGCAACATAAGTTATTCCCAAGTAAATAATTATTTCAATATAGATAAGGAATAATCCATTTTATGTGTTTTTAGTTATTTTGGTTGAAAAACATAATAATGAAATTTTTGTTGTTGATTTATCATGGATAAGTTGTAAATAAAATGTGAATAAAATGTAAAAAATTGATTTAACATATAAATCATCTTATTTATAAAAAGTGATAACAAATGATTTAACATGTGAGTCTTTCTTGTACTTGTTGAATGGAATTGGTAGAATAACGTAATAGTGTGGGTGAAGAGTTTGGGGAGTCTCTGGAACAAGAAAATGTGATGAAAACGGACCAAAAGTATCCATAGACCTAAACTTCAAACAATTCATTCGAGCATTCAAAATGGAATGTTACATATCAAATTTCAGTATCAATCACTGATTCATTGTATTAGAAAATTTCAATTTTGTTTTCTTCCCTGTGGATTCAAGTTGGTCAGGGTATGACCTCAATAGGGAAGTATGGTGAGACACCAAGCAAAGTGTCATTAAGAGCCATGTTTCAACTGTTCACAGATCAAAGAATTTTAAACCTGCATAGAATGACCTGGTATTCATAAATTTAATATTCAAAAAAAAAATTGATAGTCATGTAGAAAAGATTGTGATACAAAACAAATGAAAGTATAAATCATTCAAAAACTAACACCAGTAAAACAATTAGGATTGCAAAAGGAATAACCATACACACATGGAACATAAAAATAAAATTAAATGCAAGGGGGAGAAATTTGGACAGTGACCGTCATGTTTTTTTTTCCATATTTAGTACCAAGACATCAGTTGCATATTTCAGAAGCAAAGATAATAGGAGAATCTGTCCATGATATTTTCGATTATACAAAATAAGAGTTCAGCAGAAACCTTCTACTATCCTAACTAAATAAGCAGTCATGGATCCGATTTTTTCCATCGTTGCACCTAAGTTAAACAAGAATGTATAACCCAAACCTCAAATAACAAGGCACCCCACACGAAAAAAGAAATGTAGATCTCAGCAGCAGTTACAGAGGCTAGTTCCATTAGATAATTCAGTATTCAAGAATCATTGTTTTATCTTCTCACTCGTCCAAGGCCTTTGGAGAATTTTCAGGTGTCTTGAGGACGCCGGTCTTTTCACCCTTATGTGATGTCACAACTTCCCAAAACTCCTCCACGAAAGAACTGTCTTTGAATTTGAGAGCATATGTAACGAGTTCACCCTTTCCTTCACCAGCACTATTAATGCAAGCAAAAGTAATGCCCCTCTTATCCATATTTCTGAGCGACATGTCGGGGTAAAGACTCGCATTCAAAATCAACCTGTAGTTACCCCTAGCCCTCATCACAAGCCTCGACTTCCCAACACCCAGCGTAGACACGTTTACTTTCACTTCCCCTTTTCCTCGCTCCTTCCAACCTCCATCTGTGAACTCAAACAATGCAGAATCAGTGCTAAAAACACACTTCTCGTTCTCTTCCCCCGTCTTGATAGGCCCCTCCGCAGACGGTATCACACTTTTACCAGCTTTGTTGGCATCGGATGTAGTGCCTGCGAAGAGCTCCATACAACCACCATTGCTGAAGGAAGGGAATGATGTTGTTTCACCCTTTGGAGCAAAAAGAGACCCAGAAGCTGCACTAAATGGAGAGCTCCCCTTCGAAGCCAAACCAAAGGAAAATGATGAGCTTAAAAAACCGGTTCCCGCAAATCCCGAAAAGGCATTCTGGCTGCTGGAAAGCTGCTGGAATGAACTGAAAGCAGCAGCGGGCAGAGTTTTACCACTGATCATCACATTGACACCCTCACTTTTGGATGCTTCCGTGTTCTTTGATGCAGCCTCAGTTTCTTCTCCATCAGTGGTAGTTTTGTTCCCCTCCTCGAGTTTGGCCACTTCTTTGTCCTCAGTTGCATCAATAGCCCCTTCTTCTACCACAGTGCCTTCTTTTTCAGTTTCCTTGGGTTTGTTCATTTCTTCCAACTCAGCATTCTCCTTCACATCATTCTCCTCATGAGCAGGATTAGCTGCCGATGTATCAGTCACATTTTCTAAGTCCTTATTTGTTACCTTTGTCTCATTTGGTTCATCCAATACTTCTCCATTTCTGGTACCTGTTCTCTCTTGACCATTCTCCTTCCCAGCATCATCTTCCTCGTCTAGAACATCTTTTTCAGCAACAGTATGAGGCTGAGAAGTAGAGCTCAAAGTTTTATCATCGGACTCTGCTGAAGGAACCAAGCTGAAGCTAGCAAAAGGATTAGAAGAGGGAGTTGTTGATGGCTGCTTGCGTTGCACCTTCACAATTCTTCTAGTTGCCATAACTTCCTCACTGGCTTTCTTAAATGTTTCAGTTTCTTGTTCTGGAGCATCATCATCATCATCATCTAGACCAGGGTTATCACGAGAAAGCTCCCTCACAGCAACCCTCTTCCTTGATGGAGGAGGAGCACATTCAGAGTCACCCATTGATGATGTAGGAGGGAAGTCCAATAATAAGAATTTTTTTTCTTATACCAAGAATTGATCTGACAGCTGCATAAGAAGTCCCATTATAACAAGATCAGCGAAACACAATCACTTGGCAGAAGAGTCTAGATTCAAGAAATAAAGTTTCGTAATAACTCATAAAAAACTTAAAACTTATAAAAAAAATTCTCTTCAATCATCCAACATCCATTGCTTGGTGTTTAACAAGCTTGCTAAGTGGAATTTGATCAAGATTCAACAAAAAATGTACAATGCTATGAATATAAACTCCTGAGAGAGATAGTCATAGATGATACAGATGCAATAAAGTGTTAGTTACAGTATGCATAAGTGATCCTAATTTGATAATCTCATACTCAATTGTTCGGGCAAACCTCATTTTTGTACTATATTCTCATGTAAAGATGAATATATCTACATAGAAACTTCTGGGATTCAATGTTTTTGATAATTTCCATGGTAAACCTCAGGGATCAAATCACTGTACTTCAATACTGTTCAGAAGGTATACACAAGAACAAGGAAATATAATCAAAGAAAACATTTAATTCATATGCTGCATAGAAATCAAAGGGAAAGGAAAACAGGAAAGAAGCAAATGGTTGTAAACTTTAAGTAATGTGCCTACAAAACAAAAAAAAATAAACATGCCCACACGGTGATCAAGAAACTAAGGGAGATGAGACAGCTGACATTACATAAATATCCATTTTGACATCCAAATTGGTATATGGTGACTCAGAAACAGATGATTGACGGATATGAAAAATTCAGGTGGGGAGATGTTTTCAATATTCATATGAGAAAGAAAGAATCACTATTTTCAAAGTTTACAAAGGAGAAAAAAAATGAAGGTCAAATCAAATGCACAACACTAGCATCACATGCATCAGCATCTAACCAACACTAAAAGACATGACACCTCTGTTCAGCATCATGCGATACAAGACTTTGTGGATTAAAAAACAAGAGAAAAGATTATGGTTTGTCAAATTCAGTACAATGTGATTTGTTTATTCAACTAATACTCAGCAAATTGCAAATTTCATTCATTTTCCTATCAGCAAGCATAAGCGGGAAACAAATTCGAGAGAAGTAAGATATTCTGATAGCATTCATCCCACTTCAAAACTGAAAACTAAGAAAAAAAACCAAGACACTAAAAACTAATCCACGACTCCAGGAACCAATTTCAAGGACAGATGCATGTTTGTTGCATTACATGAAAACTTGAACATGCTCCCAATACCAATCAGCCTCAATTCAAAAATGGTTCCATTCACAATGAAGTGTAATGCCATAGATTCAGATATGTCCAATCACTACAGTTCAAAACCAAAAATAAAAATGGGCCAATAAAAAGGTTACCATCCACATAACTATCAAATTCAATAACCAAAAGGGCCAATAATCTGTCCCAAGTACTAAATTTACCTTAGCAGCACAGGCACATCATTGACATGAAAGCATAAACATCATTGTTTATTAACAAAGAAAGTACCTCCTTAGATAGCCAAATTTTAAGCATACTGTTCCATTAAAAAAAAGTACAAATAACAACCAAGGAACTTCAGACATTCCAAAATAAAGGCAATAAAAAAAATTTAAAAAAAAGACCCCACATAAACTAGCAAAGCAGCTTCTTTTTATCAAGAAGCTATCAATTTAAAACATAATTACGTCTCATAGAAAAGTTCATAAAACAAGTCTTTAAAAGTCTGTCATAGTCAATAGATGTCCATCAAAATCTGCAAAGTCTATAAAAATCCATCACTCAAATAATGTCCGCAGAAACCCATGAAAGTCTCAATCGACCTTCTGTTCTGAATATCAAAACCCCTCCAAACAAGTCATATAAGAACCAATAGACAAATCCACTCATTGGGTCTCAATAAATCAAACCAAAATAAGATGACAATGCGTTTTCCACACAATCAAAACACTCCAAGACTCCCCAAATGGAACCCAAAGCCCCAAATCACATATACAGAAACCAACAAATCATCACCAATTGATACAAACTCTTTAAGGAATCGATAAAACAAACAAATGGGTCATTAAAGAATACCCATTCAATTAAGAACATAAAAAGAAACAACAAGAACAGATTCAGACACAACAGACAAAAAAAAAAAAACAGAACAAATGAAAGCAATATAAAGCGACAAACTTGCTTTAAAAAAAAAGAATATAAAAAGTGGGTATGAAAGATTACCTAAAAACAATTCAAGATCAATAAATCGAAGTAATCATAAAAGAAAGAACGGCTTCAAATCTTCGTGTGGGTTCGAAAGGTGTCTCCGACATTGAATCCGGGTTCTTCATGTCCTAGCGCGTCTTGATTGCTTGATCTGGACCGTCTGTTTGGTTCGGTGAGTGTTTCACAGATACTGCGGATGTATTGAAATGGACGGCTGGGATTAATGGAGTCTTGGCGTTTACATGGTTCGTGCTTATCCACTGTCATTTTATGGGTTAGATCTGAACCGTCCGTTTCGTGGAATTTTTGTTGGATATGAACCCGACGTATCTTGTTTTAGGTATCTTTGTTTCTCGATGCGTTTGTAAGAAATTGCATTTTACAATCGTGAAAAAATAATTAGGGGATCAACTTCTTGCAGAATTAATTTTAAAACTCAACATTTGTAAAAAATCAATTTTACAATATACATCTTCAATAAAAGAGTTTATACGGTTTATTAAAATATATATTAACTTATATAAAAGTACATATATTATTATATCACGTATACTATTTTCTATCAAAATAAATGCTGACAGAATTTGGGAATATTAATCAGGCTAAGCGTAACATTTTTTTAAGGAATTTTTTTTAATTCCCATGTTTTTTAAATCTCTGTCTATCTTCACACCCATCAAAATATTCCTAAATTATTTTTAAAATTTTTCTAACCCCTCTCATCCCTTATCTTTGTCTCCTCTCCTCCCTTTTTATGAAAATTCATCAGATCCCCCATGAAATACCACAATCGAACAATGAAACATCTCTTTCATAGCGCTCCTCATAGCTCTAAAGAATAATGAAAGATTATTAAATGGTTGTATGAATTGGAGCATCATCATGGTGTCTACCAAAAAACATCCGATGCTCAATTGAGAAAAATCTCATTAGAAAGGACTAGAATATTCTCGATAACGATAAATAAATAAAATGGATAAGAATATTATGTGTTTCTTTTTCTCCTTTACAAGAGCATGTGGTATATAGTTTATTGAGAAAAAGAAAATGACAGATCACCACATGAAACATTAATAAGTTGATATGTGCAATGGGTAAGGTATTGCATCTTGCACAACCCCCTGCATAGTAACATGTCTCAAACCGACCACCTAATTAGGTATCAATGTACTAGCTCATAAGGTCGTCTAACTACCCCTAGATCCTGCCATAATCATTTATCCAACTCGAAGGAGCCTTTCATCTATTGGGTGAATTTATTTTTTTGGTACACAAAAGGCATAAATAGGGTGACAGTCCTGATTATAATATAGGGTGCTGATACACGCAGTCTTTTTTGCAGTCTATTTTACAGCTTCATATGTTAAGATAATGTAATATATATTATGTTATCATAGCATATGGGTCTTAATATAGTATATGACTCAATTTTTTATATATATTTTTTCATTATGAAAAAAAATATACTAATGTATTTTAGTATATACTTCATTTCATATAATAGTGCGGGACATATTGGGTCAACTTTTATTGTAAGGTTTCATAGGATACAACTACAGAAATAACTAAGTACATCTAGTTCTAAAAAGGATCATAGGATACAAGTAATTAATTAAAGTTAGAGTAGCATTTGCAATTTTGCCCAGTTTCGCCACTGAAGTCCATCCATTCATTCACCATTAAAATCCAAAATACACCCCACCAAAACTAAAAAACAAAAATTAATGTATGTTGATTTGATGTGGAACTATTTTCAAAGTGCCACCACCTCTTTTGGATTGTACAATACATCAGCAGTGTAGATACACAATTTATTTTGCAGTCCCGTATATAGTCTAGAAATGGTGTCCAATCAATTGTACATTATAATACAACAGTGTACGTTGCGCTATCGCAGTGTATAATACATTATTGTAATGCATGGTTATTTCATTTTTTCAAAGAAAAAAATTTTACTTGTGTATCTCAGATTCTCAATATATATGTTTTTTTAGAGAAATATTATATATTTCAATAAACAAGTATATACTTAAAAAAATCAACAAAGACAACAGAGAAAACTGCACCAGATATTCGGCATATCATTTTTATTCTATAACTCACCACAATTTTCATGCACAAACAACAACACTCATCTTGTCACACATCCCAACATCATAAATCCCCACCCCCTAACACCCTTTCACCGGGTACCTGTGCTCACAGTCATTCCAAGGGTTGTCGGCCTCCGACGCCGAGTCCCGCAGCGCGGTCCACACGAGGCTACAAGCCTTGAAACCCGTGCCGAACGAGACCATCCAAAGGCGGTCCCCTGCTTTCACCCGCCCCTTCGCCTCGAAGTACGCGAGCTGGTAGAACACGAGGCTGCTCGACGTGTTCCCGAACCGGTGGAGCGCCATCCGCGCGGGCTCTGTCACGTACTCGTCGAGCCCCATCGTCCGCCCGATCGCAGCGATCACCACCTTCCCCCCCGTGTGCACGCACGCGTGCTCGAACCCCGCCATGAAGTCCGGCACAACGTGCCGCGCGCGCCCCTTGCCGCGCGCGAGCGCGGACATCGCGCGTGCGCACGCGTAGCGGAGGATCTCGGAGAGAGGGAGGACGAGGGGCGCGAGCGCGCGCATGTGCACGCGCAGGCCCTCCCCTGCGACGCGCACGAGGTCCTTGGAGAGGGAGACTCCTATGTTGCCGAGTGCGTCCTCCATCTGCATAGCCGAGTTGTGGGCCGCGTTGTCGGCACCGCGGTGGGTGCGCAGTGACAGGGAGAGCTCCATCTTGGCCTTGGAACGCCACCTCCGTGCGTCGTTCGAGAGGAGCACCGCCGCCGCGCCCACTCGGAAGAGGCAGTTTCCGACGAGCATCGGGCGGTTGTCCCCAAAATACCTGTAAAAATTTAAGGTCAGTTTGTTGTTGTTGTTCATTCTTATTCGCTTTCTAGTAGAACTAGATTTAAAATCCTCCATCTTTATTGACAAAATTTTTCTTTTTATGTAATTCAACAGAACTAGATTCCCCGAAAAAAAAAATCTCCTTTTGAACCTAAATTTGAAAAAATGTTTGAAAAGTATGATTTTTCTATAAAATGGTTTAGGGATTTTTAGTTTTAAATCCCTATAAACTATTGAATTTAGCGATCGATCCCTCATTTCTTCATATTTTGGTTTTAGTCTCTATATTTAAATGATAATTTAAATTATTAAGTTTATTTTTTAGTCTCTGGGAGGGACCTATTCCTAAATTATCATTTAAATGTAGGGACTAAAACCAAAATATGAAGAAGTGAGGGATCGATTGCTAAATTCGATAGTTTACGGGGACTTAAAACTAAAAATCCTAATGGTTTAATAAAACTCGATTCCCATAAAACTCATTTTATTTGTTATATAAAAAGAACATTTATTATACTAAGTTTTTTTTTATATATTGAATGGTAGGCATACTACCTTTAAATTATGTTATACCAAAAGTTGAAGCAAATTTATTAATGAAGCATGTTTTTTGTGGAGTCGTTTGAAAACACATTTGTACTTTTCGTTACCAGTTGAGGCTGATGTTCTCAGTGGCCACGATCAATGCATGTGTGGGCTTCCATGTAGAACGCAGGATCTTGGCCGCGAGATCGATGGAGATGGTGGCGGCGCTGCACCCCATTCCGCTGAGGTTGTAGGTCTTGATGTCGGGGTTGAGCTTATACTTATTGACAATAAGCGAAGATAGAGAGGGAGATGGGGCGAAGACGCTGCAAGCGACGATGAGGATGTCGATCATGGAAGGGTGGATGTGGGTCTTGTCGAGGAGGGAATCGACGGCGGAGAACATGCCCTCCTCGGCTTCTTGGAAGGCGGAGCGGAGCTTGGCATCAGTGTTGTCGGTCTGAAAAACTAAAGGGGGGGCATAGACCTCGTCGCCGATGCCGGACTTGGCGAGGATATCGGATATGAAGGACTCACTTTCAGAGGAGAAGCGGCGGCTGGCGGAGATGAAGTACTTGCAAGCTTCGGAGCTGCATTTGCGATCGAAGTCGGGTTTATAGCAGGCATAGTCAACGAGGAGGACAGGGTGGGGGCGGGAGCGGCGGTAAAGGAGGAGGAGAGCAAGGGCAGAGAAGGTGAGGGAGGCAAGGAGGAGGGGGTGGTTGGTGGTAGTGGTGGTGATGGTTGTGGGGGTGGTGGTTAGGAGGGCTAGGATTAGGGTTAGGGTTAGGAGGGTGACAAGGGAGAGGTGGAAGAGCTTCATGGGAATGAGTGGTTTTAGGATTTATGGGAGTAAAGGGGTTTTTGTGTCTTTTTTTGTATTGGAGGGAGTGGGAAACCAAAGTGGGTGGAGATCTTCATATATACGCATACGAATGTGGGTGAAGAGATATCTTACATTGAATATACGTAAAAGTTGAGTGGATAAGTGATACTAGATGACACAAAATTGTTAAGGATTCTATTAGTTTCTCATGGACTTTCCAGTCTCCCCATGTTTTGGCTACGTGATTATATGCGAATGAATGACTTATAATTTGTCTCATTATATTCTATTAACTACTTGAGCTTTTAGGTAGATATCAATATAGTTTCATCCAAGCCATTTATTTCTCGGCCACCATTTAGATATGGAATAGTCTAAGGAATAAGTAAGAATAAAGCAGAATATGTGTTTTTAATTGTTTGGATGCAAGAAATATCATTGTATAATCTATGTTAAAATAAACAGGTATAAAGTGGTATATGGATTCCAATGAACATTTGGAATTAAAGTTATTCTACCCAAAGAATATGTGGGTCTACTGTCAAATCAACTATCATCACCTCTTATAAATCACATGTCATATCAATTATCATCATTTTTTCACCTGTTATAAATCATTATTCATACTTTATTAACATTTTATCCAAACAAAAAAAATTTATTATTACGTTTTCTAACGAAAATAATTCAAAACACAATAAAACACAAAATCATTTTATCCTTATTTGTACTCATTTATGCCAGAAAACTGTATACTCAAGAATAAATCATATTTTGTATCCAAACGGGGGATATATATCCTCTAAATTCAGGATCAATAAGGGTACAATTTATATGTACTACTATCTTTGAAATTCTTTTGAAGACGCACGTATAGTTCACATAACAAAACATGTATTTTATAATATAATGAATGAAATTCCAAAAATTATATGTTTTATGTAATAAAAAATGTACGTTTGTCGAACAAAATAACATTGCACTAATGCATGTATATATAAGACTACAAATAACATTTTTATTAAAATCTTGCCACTAGGTTAACTGTGTTAACATATACAATACAAATGTAGAATATATATTTAATAATATATATCCTTTGTCTTTTCTAACATCACTCTATATGAATGTATCATAATATAAAATAAAAAATTCTTTTCTCACTTGCATTGTAAAACTATTTTTAAAGACCTCAACATATTACAATCTATTCATCAAACACAACCAAACAGAAAATTATTTATATTTATATTTACATTATTACATATTGATCGATGACATGAATACAAACTCACAAACGAAAAAAAATTCAATTGAGTCAAGCATGGAAACCTCCTTGACGAGTACATGCCTTGAATCCAAAACATATATGCACAATAAAACAGTCAAGCACATCAAAGGAGACCCTCCCTCTTATGTCATACAGTTTATCATAAATCTGAATGGTGGAAGTTGAGGAGGAGTTCACTACACGATAAGTATAAATTAAAACAGGAGATAATTAAATGTATCTATTTTTCAAAAACTGATACCTCAGTCAAATTTGGCGCATCTTTGAGTAGAATTCGGATCCAGTCAGGCCTGATACCATCAATATCGAGCTACATTTTCAATTAATCGAACTATGCAGCTTAATGATTGACTGTACAGAGAGTGACACTATGCACAATAATTGGTTGTGCGGCTTGTGCATGTCATTCAATACTGATGGTACTAGATCATTCTTTGAGTGGCTCACAGGGAGAAAGCTCCGTTTTCAATCAATGGAACATTTAGTCATTTTTGGCATTTTGTGGATTTATTTCCATATTTTAAATCATTATTTATACTATTTGATTTTGAAGCATGTACTCATTGACAAAAAAACATACAAATCAATCAAACCACAAGCAGAACAATGGATTATTTGAACCGTGGTTCTCAAACTATATGAAAAAATAAATTTCAAAACTCAAGTTAAAATTATCAAAATTCAAAAGAGGGATTGTGTTCATAGAAACTTACAAATTTCTATAATATTTTAAAATTTCTATAATATTTTAAAATTTCTAAATATTTTAAAATTTTCTATAATATTTTAAAATTTCTAAACCTCTATACAATAGCCTAACCCAACCCAGTATGGATTAGATTAGAAGAAAATTGAGATTGTACAAGACTAAAGTGTATCTGTCTCCTCCATTGATGAATGTATGTATTTTGTAAGATAAAACATGTAATTTCATTTTTTACAAAATTATATCTCAAAAAATAAAAATAAAACAATTGTAAGGACTGTATAAAATATAAACCGACTTTCAATTCACTTTCCCAATCTTTCAATACAATTTATCTATATATATATATAAAAGATGACTTAAACACAATATTATAAAAATCTCCCATGACGTGCGCGCGTTCCATGAATCCAAAACATACACACACAATACAACAGCCAAGCAAAGCAGACTCTGTATCACTCCATGTTAAAGTTTAAGTCAATATGTACAGTGGATGTTGAAAAATGGTTTGGTATGATAAGAGTACTTAAAACGGGAGATTATTAAATTGTTTTATATTCTAATAAATTGGTATGAGAATATGAACAAAACACCTATGTGGGCGACAGTTTAGAGTTACTATAATTTATAAGAAATAAATCATCCAAGACAATGAACATCTGAATCCTGAAGATACTATATACACAATTCAACTAATAAAAAAGTTGATCGACCAATAACTACAGGATCAGAGATATCAAATTGCCGAATCAAAATAGTCACAAAGTATTTTGAACTGTTTTCAATGTTCAAAAAAATATTTCGATTCCATCTCATATACTTATCAACTGAACATAGTTTTGTTTGTTGAATTGAGGGTTTATATGTTACCTTCAAAATTTAGATAATCATTTAGTTTGGATAATTTATTCTTCATAATTTATACAAATGCTAATCATAATAATCATCATCATTTTCATACCTACTATAAAAAAATTGCATGTATTTCTGATATTAATTTATAAAAAAGCTAATCATAATCATCATCACTGGATTATACATTTCAGTTTTTATAAAATTACATTCTTAATCAGATGAAGCATTCTATTTTTTTTTAAAATGAAAAAGAGTGTTGATTTTATTTGGGGCTGAAAATAAAATTGAGTCTAACATTTTTCTTTTTTTAGAAAGATGTATAAAGCTGTGGTACTCTGGGGAAAATGATATGTCTAACTTGCCCCTATTGCATCTTCAATTGCAGTTCACACCATTTATTTTTTTTAGATCATATATTCTTCAAATGAAGTATATGTTGTAATATGAAATGAAATATACATTGAGATGCATTAGTATATTTGTTTTCAAGTTAAAAAAATGTTACGCTATAAATCATACATTATGATAGTACAATATATACTACATTATTATAGCATATGAGACTACAAAACAGACTGCAAAATGGATTGAATAAATATCAGCGCTTAGTCTGGAGAGGTGAAGTGATGACCATCACATTGTGAACTTGACGCCCATATACAGGCCCAGAGCCCAGATAAATAGATGGGTCATGACAACTATTCAACTCCTCAATCTCTGTTGAATATAGTTTTGCCCATCTTCACATGCATTGTATTGTATGGAAGTTTTTCAAAAGGAGAAAGAAAAGCTTTGTTAGACAGTCTGGTGAAACAAATCTGTGGACAGTTCATATGTTTTGATAGTCATTCAATGGGATGTATATCTTCTTAAGTGAAATATATATTATGTTAATCATTTTTATATTTTTCAATCAATGGGTTCTAATTTGACAGAGCGTCTTTGTTCGACAATAACATTTTGGAAGTAGCAATACATTATAATAAGTATAAACAATTTTCTTATAAATATATATTTTATTAAGTGATGTTTACTATTTAATCAAAACGTGTGGGAAGTGCAAACAACACTGTCGATGTTCTATTATTTCCTTGAAAATAGTTTAAGATCATTTGGTCAATTTAGTTCATTTTAGAGGGGTCTTTTTTTCCAACGAAGACTTGGGTATTGATGCAGTTACAGATTTTAAGGATGTATATGATAAGGTCACAGCTCAGTTTTTTATGGCAGCAAAACAAATGCATTTAAGTTGTGTTCTTAATGCCATTATTCATCAATCCCCAAAGCTGGATCAACTTGGCTCCGTTAACATGTATAGACTATTGAAATTTAAAAGTACATTTTCTTGGCCCTAGATATCTGTGAACATGACATTGGTTTTTGAGTAATCACATTAATAATGTATTAATACTAAAATATATACAATTCATTACAATATATATTTCTTGGCCCTAGATATTTCTTGGCCCTAGAATTCTTTTACATTTTTTAAATAAGTCTATACAATTCATTAAAATATACATTTTATTATTTATAAAAAAACTTATATATATAATATATTAATACTAAAATGACCCAAATAACTATGGACTGGAAATGAGGTCTGGAAATGGGGCTAGACAAGGTTTGGATGTAACATATATTTTCCTTGGTTTTTAAGGAGAAGCTTAGAGAAATTTAGTGGGATTTGATCGGTTATTCTAAAACTAGGAAAACGTGTTTTGAACTAGCTATACTACAATAAAATCTATATAGAATAAATTGGATCTGATCTGCATATGTTCAAAATTCGCACAAAACCTCACATGTTAAATTTGTAAAATGACATGTGTCTGTCTCTAATTTAGATTTACAAAACTAATGGAATCCATCATGTTTGGATCCCTTTCCTTTTTTATTTGATTGCTCTTTTTGTTATTTTAATTAAAAATATAAAAATCATCTTTTTGTTGTTGGTTTGCGGATAAATAAAATATAAATTGTGAATAGGTGTCTATATTTATTTAAATGATAATTCTATCATTATATTTGTCATTTGTGTTTGATAATTCGTATGAGAGGCGCCTGACAAATGCAACTTATTTTAATATGTGTGAGAGCATTAAAAGAGATTATTTTAAAAAATTTAATCCTGATGTAGTTTATTTTAGTTCATTTTAGAATTACTATTATAGCTCATGCATACTTACACAAACATATATAGTTATCAAATTTTGTTCTGCCAAATTTTTTAAACTTATCATACGTGTTATGCTACAACAGCAAGGGCACAACTGCACAAGTCTTCTTTTAACATCTAATGTTAAGAATACAATCCTCTAATTATGTCACTACAATTTTAGAATGCCAATCTTTCTAATGAGGATGACCTAGGTATTCTGATTTTTTAATCCACACCCACCCAATTAATCAAATGAAATATTCTTTCATGATCATGATCGTTGTTTCCTTCCAAATCATTGAACAAATACTATTTTAAATTTTGATAATCAACCCCAAATATAATTTTCTTCAGGTTGGTTTAGTAGAATCACATCTTTAGTTAAACTAAGGGTGTGTTTGGTTGCGCGATTGCAAAACTGATTCTGCAGGAATCTGCGATTGCAAACCTGATTCCGCAGGAAGCTCACTTTCTCAGCTTTTTGAAATCGCAGCTTTTGGGCACTATTTGCCTGCAATCGCTGGGTTTAAAACTGCGATTACAAAACTGTTTGGTTGCGCGATTGCAAACGCAGCTTCTTATAATCGCAATCGCAGCGCAATCGCGCAACCAAACGCACCCTAAGAAATATTATCTCTTTATGTTAGGTCACTAATAAATTAAAGTTAAACTTTGCTATTGTCATCCACTACACCTAATGATTTGGTATTTACTTTGTTGTAATGATTATGTTCATTTATGTCTTATCTCATGTGACTTTCTATTTACCCATTATTTTTCCTTTTAATGATTGGCAATTCAAATAAGGGCATGTTACTACTTTCAAATAATACTACTTTTGAGTTTTATATTCAATGAAGAAGTCCCAACTTCTCACATGTGAAGAGAATACCTAATTAGTAACTAAGGATAGGTTTCATACACCCTATTCATTTGTAGTCTAATTTTCTATTTTGCTTTTTTATTTGAGAGTGTATATATTTATACGAAAGTTTTTTCATTAAGTTATTTATAGTTTTCAAGTGAAGGTAAATATTTGAAGACTAAAAATGAGATTAAAAAACCGCTTGGATTTATCTTTATTCAAGAACTACTATTAATTTCTCCTCTATTTGAGAGAGTATATTTATATGAAAAAATTTTCATCACCTTATATATATCTTCCAAGTAAAAGTAAATGTTTGGAGACTAAAAATGAGATTAAAAAGCACTATATCTTTATTTAACAACTAGTATTAATTTCTCCACTCAATAAATCACATGAAGAGAACTGAAAAGAACAAACCATAAATAGTGGATTACTATTAAAAGAGCTATCATTGCATTATTTTTTAGGGGAATTTATGTTTAATTGCACATGAAAGTTATATAATTATCAATTAGGTAGTTCCTTATAAAAGAAAAAGTTCGTTTTTGTATTTAATTATTCACAAAATAAGATGATAAAAAATTCCATTGTGGTGAGGTATGATTTTTAGATTTTAAAAATGGAGGGATTCAATGTCAACATCACTGACATTTCTCCTGGAGGTAGTAAGGACTGATAATGCCTTGACCTTATTTTATATTACACTGTTCACCTTTACTAGATTTGGGAAATCTTTATGAGGGACCAAAAGAAAAGAAATTCACATGGGACAGAAAGAACCTATATTAACCATATTGAACGCATGCCAATAAAATTTGGAAGGATGAACTATACACTTTTTTCTCTTCCTTTTTATTTAAACAGAGTCATTTCATTTATTAGAATATAGTTTTATTTTATTTATTTTTAGTAAAACACATACTTCAATATTATATAAAATGTACACATTTTTACAAAGAAAATTGCCTAGAATAGTGCACCATGAGTATATGACACAAATTTTTTCAACTTCTTTTACAGTCAGATATATCTCGGTAGTCACATATATTCACTGTAATAAGATACATATATCATTGAAAATTTTTAACTATTTTTTTTATAAATGAGTTCATATATTTTTTTAATTGAGTATATAAATTTTATCATTTATATTATTTGATGACATATTATTTTTAAAAAAATCAAACCAAAATATTATTAAACTTGAAAAGGCAGGACCCGGCTCATATGTAAGTATGTAACACAGTTTTACTTTGACATTTTAACATCATATCATGGTAGGCAGGATAGGCAACGAGAATAGGCATACAATATGGCATGTTGCCTTGTTTTCATGCCATAAATTTCAGAGTCTAGTGAATTAGATTTATGGTAGGGAGGACAAGCAATGAGGTTGTTTATCTTTCATACAAAGAATAAGCATAGGAGTGGAATAAAATTCTTTGGAACATTTTTTACCCTCCTCTCAAATTACTCATTCTCTTCTTGCCGTTTGAAAAATGAATTTATATTTAAAGTAATTTTGAAAATAGTTTTTCAGAAACCATATTTTTGTAAGAGTACTAAAAAAGTGTTTATAACTAAAAATTGATTTTCATTTTCATCAATGATCGTTTGAAACAAGTTTGAGTTAAGTGTGATTCCTATGATATAGTATTTCTAAACCCTTTCAAATTATTTTATAAATGCAACCTTAGTAAATTTAAAAATGAATAATTATCCATGATGAGCCAAACATGCAAATAACTATTCTTTAAATGCACACTTCTATTTTAAAATGGGTGCACGCTTCTACTTCGAAAATCTTTAGGAGATGATATGCCGAAAATCAAAGATTGATGCACTTGTCTCGAGGGAGTTTCGTGTATTCATTTAGAGGATGATATTTTGTCAATCACAAGTAAACCGACACAAAGGTGAGACCATGTTGTTTTTGAAGTGGTAGAAACCTTTTTTTACCAGTTTCGTGATTGAGCTTACTATCTTGTGTCACTCCCCCATGTTGTCTTGGTTTTTTTGGTTTTATTTTGTTTTTTTCTTCGTTTCCTTTCATCCTCAATTCAAACATGTTCTTTTGATTCACAATTGAAATGAAGATGCACAGAGTCTACTAATTTTGTGTGCATGGTCGCATCCTCCGACGCCCACCAACGCCACCGCTCTCAAAACTCTCAGCCAAAACGGTGATGCCCAGAGTCATTATATATTGTAGTCATTTTTCCCCAACGGATTACATTTGTTTTGTGAAAGAAAATTATTTAATGAAAGACATATTTTTTCAAAATAAATAAATAAAATATATATTTTACCTAATTGAGTTTGTACATTTATACATTTTTCCAATACAATGTACATTGTTTAACCTTGTATGAGGAAGTGTCTGACTGTAGGAATGCTTGATTGCATCAACATCCTTGTCTAGTACAAAAATGGGCTTACCTGTTTTGGCCTGTGACATAAAAACCCTGTAAGTTCAAAAAAAACTTTAAAAATTCTTTGATAAATTTCAATAATTATGTTTAGATCTACTAGCATAACTCCATTTAAAGTGAAATTTAAATAACTTATTCATGCATTACACATCCTAATTTATAATTAAAGACAAAAGTAATGATACACTATAAAAATAGTAAATGTTTTGTTTTTGAATGGACAATCCTAGGATAATTCCATGGACAATTCGCAAATGTTTTGACTTTTAAAACTAGTAAACGCTCTCTAATAAGATATATGCTCACATGAACTCATTCGTAGGGGTGAAACTTTGATCGATTAAACAAAAATCGAACCGAACCAAACCGTTTTTTTTTATGGTTTGGGACAATAATTTTTTGGTTTGGTTTGGGTATAAATTAAAAAAAGAATAAACTAATCTACTTTGATTCGGCTTTGATTTTACTGAAAAAACCTAACTAACCAAACCAAATTAAATTTAAAGACATAATTATTCATAAATCACTATTCATTTATATCATTATTTTAATATTTAAAAATATATTGTTGTTATATCATTAATATTCATAAAAAATAAATACACTAATTTATACTATCAATCCCTAAATTTTTAGATGTTTAAAGTTGTAAACCAACCCAAATAAAAAATAAAAATCCAACCAACCCAATTTGGTAGGAAGGGAAAAAATATGGATACATATATATTTATCTTTAACAGTCGTGTTCGGTTCGGTTACTTCTGTTTAATCAAACAACATTGGTTCAATTTTTGGGTTTTTGAGTTTTCGGTTCGACTCAGTTTTCAGGTTACATGTAATTGTAATTTGGTTCAATTTGGATTTATAAAAAAATCGATCCAAACCAACTAAATTGGACCCCTACCCATTGTATTGAAACCATGAAAAATTTCTAACGAGATATATATCTCGTGTTCATAAATATATATCTCGATAGATGATTATGAGGTAAACAGACTATTCACAGTACTATCTTGATTGACTGTGTATAACAACTCTCTACAGTGTCTGTGAGGCTGTTCCTGTGGACTACGTGTAACAGCGGTCTACACTATATAACAAATGCATCTCGTGCTATGCCACCTTCACAAGGAAACACAAGCAAAACTTGGTTTATAGGGGGAATCAAAAGGTACCCAAAAGCATTGAATACCTTTTTTTTTGGGTGGTGTAGCATTGAATACTTGGTCTCAAGTCACACCCACCCTCAAAAATATTCTCCCTCTCAATAAGTCCATTTGGATGCAAATAAACATGATTTTAATTGGATATAAAAATCTATTTTTCTCCCAAAAAAAAAATTGTTAAGGAAAATATTAATTTTAAAAAAAGAGTATACGTTATTTTTTTTTATAAAAGATAAGTATATATATTAACTAGTTATATGAACTTATTTATAGAAAATGTGAAGTTTCTAACCAGATATATAAGTTGGATAGCGATCGAAATATATGGGACTATAGGCAATGTTGTAAATAGGATTGTGTATAATAATGCTTTATTGTAACTCATATTATTAAGATTATAAGAGATCAGTTCGAATTCAATATAATCTAACTCTTAAATTCAGGGAGGTCAATTCAAACCCAACATGTTTAGTTTGAATTGGATTAGGCCGGGTTCATATAGGGTTCTGGATATCATTTTTAAAATAGTGATAATAATACAATAGAAATGAAATGAGAGACAATGACAATAGAGAAAGAATATCAATGAAATAATTAAAAAAAATTGATGACGACTAACTCCAACCATGCGCAACAGAAAAATTTACTATTAAAATTTTCTCACGTTAAATGATTTTGATTTGATCTAAACATTTAGAATTAAGGTGTTGTTGAATACAGTCTCATTTATATTCTTATACAATCTCGTATATGTCTAACATGGACTATATTTGTTTAATGAAGTATGTAGTTTTCCGCTTTTTCTACAATTAGGTGCATAAAATTCATTGTGTATCTCATTTTTTAAGAAAGTTATATGTTTCATTACATATACCTGTTAGATATTCTAAGCATGTGAGGAATGCGATTTCACAAATAATGTCCCTAGCTAACGTTTTTTCTTAAATTTATCACTCATCCCATTAGATTCTGATTTAGTTCAAACAACTTAATCCCTAAATCCAAACCCAAACCGAATTGAGTTCATGTCAGTTCATTTGGGTTTGTTGATGCAGTGACGCATATAGAATTAGATCCCAACACTTATTCAATGATCAAGAGAATAAAATGGCATGCAAAAGAAAAAGAACAACATACTAATTTATGTGGTTTGACAAAATATGCATACCTCCACAAAAGATAGTAGAAAACGATTCACTATATCAAGTAATAGGAGGACAAAATTCTCTCATCAACATCGTCCCTTTCTCTCAAAGAGGAAAACCTAGAACAATCGTTATCACATAAAATCTCTCTACTTAACTCTACCAAGAAGAGACCAAATAAAATAGGATACAATTAACAAAATTTACAAAATTACCCCTATAAAAATTCGCCCAATCTTAAACCTTCACGAATAGGTCCTTCATTCTAGAATGTAAGACATCTCATAACAAGATTAAACTCGATCAAACCTATCTAATACATCAGATTAGATCAAATTCAACCCAACAAACTTAAGCACCTCCCCAACCAACACAAACAAACACACACACACACACAACACAGGTAACACAACCCCACCTCACCTAATGAAGGCTTACCCAAACCTGTGTGTAGATATCCTGAAAAATCTTAACCTTACTCAAGGCATCCAAATCATATAAAATATTTATATATTGTTTTTTTTATGGTGGGCACAAGAGACACAAACAGTGAACAACCCCCGTGAACCCACCCAAACAAATTCACCTGTCACTGGTTTATGTTACAGGAGATATTCCATGCTTTGATTGAGGAGGGTTGAGAGGGACATCTTCTGTATTAATTTTTGTATTTTTTTTTCGAAGGACCTACCTGAATATTATAATGGAGAGAGGACCCACAACACCCAAACACATGATAATGGCCCTAAACAAGGATAACATGCATGGTGGGTCCTGTGAAGAACATGGAGGTGTTGATGAGGCATTGAAAGTGACCATCAATTTTTAGGTGTTCGTTTGAAAATGGCCTTTGTGGTGAAAGAAAGACATTTTTTCACATACTAACCCCCAATATCAACTACTTCAGACAACAAAATCACATCCTAAACACTGTCCCAAATAAGCGTTCTTTTTTTCTTTTTCTTTTTTTGATATAGAAGGGACTCTCCATAAGACCATAACTGATCTTACAACCAAGCTAAAAAAGTTACATTCGCATGTTTGTCCTTGATCACAGAAATTTTTTTTGAATTTCACATAACAAACAAGAGGTATAACACAGCATCAAGATTCGAACTCAAGACCTATCCTTAACACATGTAAGCCCTGAATCATTATGCTATGATCACTGGAGACAAAACAAGTGAACCGTTGTGTTATGGTCACTGTAGACAATGCAAGCGATGTTATATTTGATCATTTTCATATTCTCAAATACAGTATCATATACCTCATTATTCACCTCTACTTACTGTAATGAAGTGTATACATTATTGAAAATTTCACATTTTGTTCATTGAAACAAAAATATATATTTCATTAGATGAGTGATATGATTTTAAAAATATAAATAAAAAGCATGAGCGACACATTTTCCGAATCAAAATGTCCCAATGTGTACCTAAGAAACTCAAGCCTACCGCACCTCACCTCATTTAAGTTTGATAAAATTTACGTCTTTCAAATACTTTTGTTCTTTTCTTAATTTAAGAACCAAATGATTACTCAAAATCACCATGTTATATAATTTCGTTTGATAAATGCTTTGCTCCTTCCATAATTATAAAAAAATAATAATTATAATAAAGAAAGAAAGATAGTCTAATGCACAAATTCTATTTATCATAAGTTGTCTGATCCCATCACCCCATCACTTTGAAAGTACACACACACACACACACACACACACACACGTGAAATATTTTTAGTTTTAAGTCCCCGAAAATTATCAAATTTAGCGATCAATCCCTCACTTCTTCATATTTTAATTTTAGTCCCTGCATTTAAATGATAATTTAAAAATAAATCCCTCTCAAGGACTAAAAAAAACTTAATAATTTAAGAATAAGTCCCTCTCAGGGACCTATTCCTAAATTATCATTTAAATGTAAGGACTAAAATCGAAATATAAAGAAGTGAGGGATCGAACGCTAAATTCAATAATTTTCGGGACTTAAAACTAAAAATCCCAAAAATACTAACAGACAAAGTGTAGTATATTCTGCATTAATAATTTCACACACTATTTAATAGTGTGCTAACAACCAACAAGAATGTAAAATGGATTAAATATACCGGCACCCACCACATAAAAATCATTTTTTTGGAAAAGGGCATACATAAAAAGTTCTTAAATAAAGGTGAAATGTAAGAAAAACCCCTCTTGAAGATGAAGGAGCAGTAAGTAGAGTAGATTTGTATGAATAAACACATTAAATCAGATAATGACATAACTTGATCTCATAGAAAAACAAATCTATGCTGATGGAGATAAATAAGGGAGAGATGTAAGAAAAACCCCTCTTGAAGATGAAGGTGTAATAAGTAGAGTGGATCTGTATGGATAAACACATCAAATCAGATAATGACATAACTTGATCTCATAGAAAAACAAATCTAGGCTGATGGAGCCACTGAAATTGACAATCTCAAAAAAGAGAACTCTCAATTCAAGTTGGGTGGGAGATCATGTCTCCCATCAAGGCAACCAAATTCACATGACATGTATAACTGAAAATTCAAATTCAACCAATGAAAAGATGAGCTTTTTAAACTCTCTTTATAATATATATATATATATATATAGCATACAATTAGTCAATTCAACTGATTGGATGACCTTCCCATATGTGTACAATTCTCTTGATATGAGATCATCATTAGCTATACTGTTTCCCTAAGAAAATTCATTTGAAAAACAACTCTTTGAAATTATATTCTCAAAAAAATATATATTTCATTAGAATATTGAAAGCTCTCTTTTTTCACTGTTTATTTATAACCTAAAGTTGTTTCCTACAAAAGCAGAATAAACAAAAGGTGTTTTCAAATGTCACCTGAATATAGGCTTTTGAAATAAGAGGTTGTAGGAGCAGAAACTTCTCCAAGGAAGTTCATCATAGTGTTTATTCTAAAAGTGAAGTACTCAATGGAAATTGGAGAGAACAGAATGGCTGAAAGAAATGCAATGGGCATATGTATGACCCACATTGCATATAAAAAGTGGAATCCAAGTAAACCCTAGGCAGGGGAGGAATGCAATAACTCTTTTTTTTTCTCATCTCAAATGAACAAACTAATCAAGAAAGTGAGAGAACAGAAGCAAAGGAGATGGGGATAAATAACTCAATTAAACATAGCACTATGGATAACAACATGGATGATCGTTAAACAATAAGATCGCCCCTATCATAAGTGGTAAGGAAGGCTATCATAGACATTATTAGCCAAAATAATGAGATTCAATGTACCTTGACTTTCTCATTTTCACATTGCTATGTATAGCTAATCTTCATAACCACAACACAAACAACCCAAAATGGAAATAGAATTCAATCAATAAAAAAACTACTGATCAATTACAAGAGATATAATCAATCCAAACACATAGGAGGAGAATCAGCAGATATAAATCACACACTAAAACCCAAGAAGCTAAAGAAGGGGTCAACCAAATTTATAGGAATCCACAAGTAAATCAACATATTATCAATGGAAAATCGGAAATTGAACAATAAAGAACAATGTATGATGAAACATTAAAAAAAAAGGAAAGAAAAACAGATGATAATAATACCACTTTTTTTTTCTTCTTGTTCTGCTTATCCTCCATGAATCCTCTTGCCTATAGGCTCTATACATACACATCTCCCTCTGCACCTAAACCTCTCTCTCAAGACATTTATTCACAGCTCAAATTTGAACCATAACCCAAATAAATTATGGAGAGATTGATCCATCCCTCTCCCTCTTCTCCTCTTCAGTTCTTCCATTACTACTTTTTTTGGCCTTCCCACAATCTCAATCTTCTGTTGCGGAGATCGCCCGAATTCTTCCTCTGATAGAGAAGAGGCAAATGTGGCCCAAGAAAGAAAAAAACAAGAAATGGAATTTCAATCGTATACTAATAGACGAGGGAAGCAGACTTTCTCAAAAGAATTCAATAGAAGGGTGGTGGTGGGGGTGAGGAGTAAGAGACCCCGACGATGGGTGGCAATGGGCCTTCATACACAGGCGGTGGAGGAGATGGCGGCGGTGGCGGCGGTGGCGGTGGTGGGGTTTCACAAGGTGGGGGTGAAGGCGGGGGTGGTGAAGGCATTGGTGGGGGTGGGGACTCGTAAATGTAAGGGGGAGAAGGTGGCGGTGGTGAAGGTGATGGGGGTGGAGGGGAATTGTAAATGTATGGTAGTGATGGGGGTGGAGGAGACGGTGCTGGTGGTGGTGGGGATTCATAATGGATTGGTGGAGAAGGTGGTGGGGGAGATGGTGGGGGTGGAGTGTAGTATGTGACAGGTGGCGGAGATGGTGAAGGTGGTGGTGGAGAATGGTATGTGACGGGTGGTGGTGGAGATGGTGGGGGTTGAGAATAGTATGAAACAGGTGGTGAAGGCGGCGGTGGTGATGGCGAAGGCGGTGGCAGATATTGAATTGGAGGTGGTGGGGGCGATGGGGATGGCAGAGGTGGTGGTTCTATACATGGAGGTGGTGGAGGTGGCGGTGGTTCTATGCATGGTGGTGGAGGCGGTGGCGAATTGGGCGGCGGAGGAGGAGAGGAAGCCGGAGGAGGTGGTGGCGGTGATGGGTAAACATAAGCGGGTGGCTGCGGTGGTGAGTGTGGCGGAGGTGGAGGCGAATGTGGTGGCGGAGGGGGTGAATGTGGTGGTGGTGGGGAACTGTAGTAAGGGCTTGGGGGCGGCGGGGGAGGCGAATACACTGGCGGGGGAGGTGGTGGGGAAGCTACCGGTGGGGGCGGAGGAGGAGGCCGAGTGCAATAGACCGGTGCCGGTGGAGGTGGTGGGGATGCCACTGGTTGGTATGGCGGCGTTGGTGGTGGTGGTGATGGCGGCGGCGGGGGAGGAGGAGGCGGTGGTGGTGGCGGCAACGGCGGGGGAGGAGGAGGTGGTGGTGGTGGCGGCGACGGCGGGGGAGGAGGAGGTGGTGGTGGTGGCGGTGAAGAAACATGCGGCGGAAAGACAGGAACAGATGGTGGAGGTGGTGGCGGTGAAGAAACCGGTGGAGGTGGGGGCGGTGAAGAAACCGGTGGCGGTGGCGGGGGCGGTGGAGACGCCACCGGCGGAGGCGGAGAGGGCGGAGGAGGAGGGGGCAATGCGGGGACGAAAGGGGCGCAACGGAAGGACCCACAGTCGACGGGACCCTTCGAAAGGAACGACCGACACTGGGCGGCGGACCGTTGGCTGGGGCGGCCAGGGAGGCAGTTCCGCCTATCGTCGTGAGACGGCACGGCGAGGCACCTCGGCGGCTCGGCAGTGAAGAAGTTGTACGAGTAGGTGAAGTTCTGGAGACTCGGGAGGCGGCAAACGGAGTCGGGGATCGCGCCGGAGAGCCGATTGTGGGCCACATTGAGCTGCTCGAGCGAGACCATGGACCCGACCGTCTCCGGGATCGGGCCGACGAGCTCGTTGAAGCTGATGTCAAAGACGGTGAGGTTGACGAGGAGGCCGATCTCGGGCGGGAGACAGGATCGGAAGCCGTTGTTCATGAGGATGATCTCATTTAGGGTTTTGGACATGTTGCCGAGGCTGGTGGGGACGCAGCCCTTGAAGTGGTTGTTGGCGAGCACGATCACCGAGACGGGGGAGTTGCCTAGGTTATCGGGCAGATCGGAGACGAACCTGTTGTGGTTGATGAAGATCGCGTCCAGGTCCTTGTCGAAGAGGCGGCGGGGGATCCGTCCCTCGAACTCGTTGAATCGGATGTCCAGGAACTTCAGCGAGGGGAGATCGAGGACGACGGCCGGGAACCGGCCGACGAAGCGGTTGTTAGAGAGATCGAGCTCGAAGAGGAGGCGGAGGTCGCGGAAGCGGTGGGGGACGGTGCCGCAGAAGCGGTTAGAGTTGATGTGGAAGAGAGCGAGGTCGGTGAGGAGGCCGAGCTCCTCGGGGAGGTACCCGGCGATGTCGCCATGGTTGAGATCGATGCCGGCGACGACGCGGATGGACGGATCGGAGAGAGAGGGAGCGCAGAAGACGCCGGTGTAGTCGCAGACGGAGGGGCCGGACCAGTTTCCGGTGAGGTTGAGCGGATCGGAGAGGATCGCCAGCTTCCAAGCTTGGAGGGCGATGTAGGCGTCGCGGATCCGGGGGTTCTCGAAGACCAGGGAGGGGTCGACCGTCACGTTCTCGCCGCGGTCGCCGAAACCATCGCGGTAGTAGAGGAGCTGGCGGCGGCGGATGTAGGTGGCCTCCTCGTCGGAGAGGCGGCCAGCGGAGACGGAGACGGAGTCGCCGGAGGCATCCCCGGAGGCGGCGGTGATGGAGAGGCGGAGGAGGCAGAACAAGAAGAGGAGATGAAAATGCGGGTTGAATTGCTTCATCTTCTGATCATCTCTTGCAGGGTTTGATGAGAGAGAGAGAGAGGAGTGAGTGGTTTTTTTGAGGAGGTTTTGTGAGTGTTTTGAGAGATGGAGATAGAGAGAGACAGCTAAAACACAGCTAATATATTCTTAGCTTTGCTTTTGGTCTTTATTATTATTATTTTTTTTCAGAGTTTGTTTTTTCATATATAACCTTAAAATATCATTTATTATCAAAACACCCCTTAAAATGATTTAAATACTTCATCCATGCCCATTTCAGCTACATTTTAATATTTATAATAATATGTTTTAAAGTCATTTGATTAATATTACTGAAAATATTATTGATAGAGGTATTTTGATAAAATAATATTATTTCAGGGTATATATGCAAAAAAAACACTTTTTTTAATGTTTTAGGGGTCTGGGCTTTCATTGAAGGCTAGTTGAGCTAAAGCTGGTGGTGTGTGTTCAGTCTCTGTGTTTGTCTTTTGTGTTTTTTTTTTTAATTTTTTTGAATTGGAGACGCGCATTCGCGGATTATGTGATGAATGGACGGTTGTGATGAGTCGATTGGGGTGGAGTTTGTATCTACGGTTACTCGCGGTTGATGAAGGGGAGAATTTCTTTTGATGACGATAATGCCCTTGGGTTTTTAGGGATTCACGAACGCCACATTTCCGGATCCGGTTTCCAGATGGAGCCTTCCCCGCTTAATAGCGCGCTTGACTTCTATTTCACCCGCGTGTGAGGGTATATTTGTAATTTCAGCAGTTTCGGTGACACCACGATATTGATTTAGAAATTATTGAATATATGTAAATATTTTAAATTGCAATCGTAAAAGGTATCTTAAAAAAACATTGACAAAATAGATTGTGTTAGGACAGAGACACACAATCTGTCATTATTTTTAAATTTTCTTGCTCCATTTAAATTACTTAACTTTGTTTAAATTTTTTTATATATATGCTATCCCGCTTCTCTCCTCTCTAAGTATGTTAATTATCTAAAAAACTATTCGTATCTGATCTGAATCATATCAAAAAATTTAAAAAATATCTGATACATGAAAAATTCATATTCATATTGAAAAGGTTTCAAATTGGATATGGATATGTATGTATCTAATCAAAAAATATTATCTGAGTATATTGTTATTTATTTAATTATATATTTATATTTTTAAAATTAGTACGAGTTTTTATTGTATTTTTATTTTTATATTAAATCATGTGATGTTCAGTCTCGTTTTACCCGTGTAGTAAACGCACGGATCTCGAGGCGACGGGGGCGTTTCACAATATGCAAAAACCAATGGATACATCATGTAATGCATGGCATGACTTCGGAATGGCATGGGCATTCCAATGGATACATGATGGTGAAGGAACATGACATTATTTATTCTTTCTTTGGGATTAATCCCAAAATATATTGTTCATCATTTTTTGAGGAAATTATTTAGGGTTGCTGTGGTCAGCCATAAATTAATTTTAAGTCTTTATAGACTTTTAAGGTTTTTTTAATCCTCTAAAGAGATGAAAAATTATATTTAATTTTTAAAATAGGATGACATTACTGTGTTTATTAAAAATATTAAAAATATCCCTAGTCGATATTTTCAATACACTATAACACACTCTCAATAGATTGTAAAATATCTTTAATACATTGTTAATATTTTTCAGAAAATTATTTTTCGCTATATTGTTAAACTTCGCAAAATGTTAACAAACATCAAGGAGCAATTTTAATTTTTTTTACAGACAGACTAACGACATGTGTTTCCAATGACCTCAAGATAATTTTCACCACTTTACAGACATAAAAAAAACTTAAAATTTTTAATAGACCTACAAATAATTCATGAGTGATCACAAAGATTTCTATTTTTTTTTTTTTTTTTGTACTTTCACCAACTTTTTCATCATATTACAACATCCCATCTACTGTTTGTATATATTTTTATCAGGTATGATTTAGATAGAGTTTTAATTGCAGTCTCATAAACCATCACACTTGTTTAAATTTTTTAAGAATATTAATATTTTTCTAATAAGATATATATTTTAATTAAATTGATCTAGTTTAAGAAATACAAAAAATATTTAACGAGAAATCTACCACACCAAAAGATATCTATCTCATGAAATATTTAATACTGCAAAATTAACTATGCTACAGCTCCCATTTTTAAACGTTCTGGTACATGAATATTGGTTAAACAATATACATAGCATAATTAATAATTAAAAATATAAATTATGACGTAACAATGTACAAACTATCAATGTACACACATAGCATAATTTTTTTTATTCAAGTATTTATAAAATTTAAAAAAAATCAGAAAGAACTAATAAATAAGAAAAATTTACATATTTTTACATACTTTCACCAAATATATATTATGACGTAACAATGTACAAACTATCAATTGTACATTTTTTTTTTTCCAATTTCAATATACACATTTTTTGTTTTTATGAATAGTATATTATATATCATTTATGAGATATTTATTTATATAAAAAATTATATAAATATTCTAATGATTTGTATGTATTTATTTATAAAAAACTTGAAAACATTGTAATATATATCATATTAGAGTGTCATTACACACAATTTTTTTTCAGTCTAAATTAGAGTCTCATATATGTCGATAGATCAAAGCATATACTCACATTAACAAGCTAAATGCTTCGATATAAATGTTTTACATTTTCTAAATTCATTAGACATGAGCTTCATTTTTAATAAAAGCATATACATCATTAAATGATATATATTATTTTTTAAAAATTTAAAGAGCGCCGATCAATTAATCCGTTTTGCAGCTTCATCCACTATAAAAACGAAGTATATATTGTGCTATCATAATTTATGAGTTCTATAATAATGTATGATGAAACATTACATTTTATCATTTTTTTAACGCGAAAAAATACACTAATGTATTTCAATATATACTTTATTTTATATAACTACATGTAATTAAATATGAGAGTATATGATTTTTTGTACAAAAAAATTGTGAACGATAATTGGGGCTATACAGGGTGCTGGACATATCATTTTCTAAATTTAAAGTAAGTGTAGAGTGAAATTGGGGCTAGGGGTGGTAAATGTGCCAAGCTACTCGAGCTTAGCTTAGCTCAGTTGGGGCTCGTTCGATTAGATAAATGAGCTGATCTTAAACAATTTTTAAAACTCAATTGTAAATGAGTCGAGCCACCAGTTTATACGAGCTCATTTTCTTAAAAGTGTAGAATGATATCTATTTTTTAATATAATTGTTTAGTGATGATTTTCGAATATAATTGTCTATTTTCGACAGGTTATCTGTTTGCTGAATGTTTTAATTGCTAATCGAGATTTTTTGAGCTACACGAGCTCGAGCCTTGGTTTGAGTTTGTATTCGAGTTCATTTTAAAAATGAACCGAATCGAGTTTCAATCGAGCTTTTCGTGAGCTCAGTTTGAACACAAAATTAAATTTAATCTCAAGTGGAATCGAACTGAAGCTGCGCCTAAATATAAATGAGCAAAACTTAAATATAAACAGATGAGTTTGAACATGTCAAAACTCGACTCACTAACAACCCCTAATTGGTGTTGGATAAGAAACATTATACATCATATAATTCATGAGTGTTGTACACGCAGTCTGTTTTTATAGCTTATTTTACTGCCCATATGCTATGATAACATAATGTAATATATCATAGTATTATACCACACTACCACAGTCCATTATTTTCACCTTTTCACTATTAAAAAAAATACTAATATATCATAATATTTACTTTATTTCATATAATAATATACACTTTAAAACATAAGTCTATAATTATATATAATATAAAAAAATAAACTGTAAATAAAACTGCAACGACGCTCGTATATCTTTCTCCTATATTCATATTAATTTAATAAATATAAAGCCCAACAAACGAAGGGATTGAAAAAATAAAAAATGGAAATAAAAAATGAAGTTGGGCGGGACCCAGAAAATCCGAAAGGGACGTGCATGTGAGTGGGGTCCACGCGTCACGTCTTGCACGGCTGGACCGTCGGCGCCGAAGGGGGTCCCCTCTCTCTCTCTCTCTCTCTCTCTCTCTCTCTCTCTCTCACTAAACACCGCGTCCCCCGTGATTCATCCCTGCCACGTCAGCATCCCCGCTCCAAATAATATACGCCTTTTTTTATATATTTCTTTATATTATAAATGCTCTCGTGGTCGCCGCACCGTCTTTGATTAGACCACACCGTCTTTGATTTTTTTTAATAACGTTGCATCCTGTCTTTTCTTCAGCTTTAAATTCAGTTTATAAATATTTAAAATTTTTTTAAAATAGGATAACTCATTTAATGAGATATATGTTTTTATAAAAAATGAAATGTACTCTAATGAATTCCATGAATGCAGTTATTAAAAATGTGAAAAAAATTTATCGAAACATATACTTCGTTAAAGTGAGTATATGCTTCGATAATTTTCTATCAACGCATATAAGACTGAAAATAAGACTGGAATAAAAACCGTGTATGACAACACTTTTTTTATGGTAAACAAACAATAACAGTTGAGTATCTGAGTTTAATATGGATATATTTATTGAATTATAAAAAAAATTCATGGAAAAATAAATTTAAATATTTTTTAAAAAGCTTTTTATTTTGTTTTGTCTCTCAAATTTTCTTGTATATCAAAACAAGTAGTTATTATATTTTTTCTAAGTTCTTCCATCTCTTTTTTTATCGCTTGCCCCATGAAATACTTTTTACATACAATTATATATTTTGTATATGTTGGTGATCACTCTTAAATTGTTATTCATTCCCTGTATTGTATATATAAACTCTTATTATGCATCACATGTATACTATTAAGAGTCAGTTTGATAATTTTGGTTGAGAATGCATGAGAATTTCTTTTTTAATAATCCAATTCAGATAGATTCTGTGGAATTAAAAAATTTAATTGACATATTTAGGAATGAACACATGATTGGATGATTTCAAATACAATTTTTTAAGTGTTATGATAGATTTTTATAAATGTCTCTGTTTAAAGATACGATATATAATGGATTTTTTAAAGCCCCCCCTTATAGAAATTTCTGGCTCCCACTGATCGTGCATATGTTAGAAAATTAACGAATATATATTTACATTATAATTTTTTTTTATATTTTTATAAACATATTTATACAATTCATTAGAGTATATGTCTCATTAGATAAGTTATGATATTTTTAAAAAATTTAAAATATATAGACTGTAATTGGGGATTGAAATGGAACTGTACGTAATATTATTAAAAAAAAATGTTACACCCAGTTATTTATAAGAATGTCAATCAGACAAATATGATCAGATACGTTAATAGGGGGTCCTAGTTAATTTTTAAAGAGGGCCCCTATAGACATATATAAAATATAAAAAAATAGTTCAATTTCTTGAATTTTACTCTTATAAAATATAAATGATATTTACCATCATTAAAATTAGAATCTTTTATATTATTGGATTGAAATTGAAATAGTTAGAGAGCGGAGACATTACTATTATGGTTGTAGAGATTTAAGGAGATGAGAAATTTTAGGTTTAATTTGGGAAAAATGAGAGAAAAATTCACTATTTAATTACAAAAAAATAACACATCTCACCATCCATTTTTTACATTCCATTGGCCACATGGATCTTAGGGGCCCTTCTGGGTGGGGTCTTTAAACAATTGCATTAGTGGTTTTGCCTTAATATCCATGTTCTACCTTTCGGGTTTGGAGATTAATTTTCGGATTCGAATATCTTAAGATACGAATCGAATATAGAT